>CACSLK010000984.1:12120841-12141389 GCA_902706635.1 Striga hermonthica
ATACTACATAACAAATATAAGAAATCTTATATCCTCCCTATATGTAATTAGAAAACATAACTTTTCTCAATTCAACATAAGCAAATCAATGAAAATAATATATTTTTAAAAAATTTATGAACAAAAGTTGACTCAAAAATATTATTAATGAATTTATGAATTGTAAATATTTAATTAAAATATTAATAAAAAATTATATTTAAATATAATATAATATAGGATATACAAATATTTGATATATAATGAGGCAGATGATCGAAAAAATTCTATTATTTATATTATGTCTTTTTTGACAATTCTACAGTTAAGAACATGTGAAAGAACAAGATAAAGTTTTAAAAAAATATTGAATATAAAAAATAATATGAATAATAACTAAGTTGTGACACGTACTAATAAATATAAAATAAACTAATAAACAAAAATAATATAATTAATGTAACTAAATATAAACCTTCTAAAAATATACTTATCGAAGTAATCAAACTGAATTGTTAAATGCTTGTTAGTTTTTTGTTCTTATTAATTTTATGTGTAAATTTGAGGTGATAGACAATAGTTATTTGTACATTTATACATGTAGATTAGAAAAAAAGTCTTTATTATTCTAATTTTAAATAACTTTTTTATTTACTATAATAGTTTTTAATATAATATATAAGTATGATATTGAACAGATAAAACAAGAAATATTTTAATTATATAATATTTGTAACTCAATTGGTAAATTAATAGGTAATCTTGAGATAAAATAATGAGTGATTTCTGAAGAAAAAAAATTATAGGCTAAAAAGTTCACGTGTTTAATATATTTGTAATAGAAAAATTGTAAACACAATTACTCAATAAGTACTACATAAAAAATAATGTTTGAGAGGACTACAAAAATTTTGCTATACTGCAATGAAAAATTTAACGGTAAGGTATTATACTGAAAATTTCAACGAATATGTTGCTTTCATTGGCTATTTCAATAGAGTTAAAATTAAATTACATGAATTTTAGTGGATGTAAAGATTTCAATTACCTGAATTTTTATTGGAATTTATTTTTTGGACCATATTTCGATCGTTTAAAAAATTGTCACTGGTATTATGCAAAAGTTCAGTAGAAGTTCCATTGGAAAGATAATTGCAGTGATAGATCCAAAATAATTTCACATTGGGAGCATTATTTAGTTAATATAAAAAAATATACCATCAAAATAACATGTCATTGCAATTTATAAATTATACTTTACATAATCTATCAACTTTCTCATTTGTAATACATTTTAACAAATCTATACAATCACAATAAGGTAAAATATATTTAAGAAACCAAAAGTCAAGATTTTTTCAAAATCAACATAAGAAAATCGTTATATTTGTTGTAATTTTTGTTGGAATTTTCTCATTTTCTTGTAGTAAAACTAAGACTCCAAATCTATAAAAAAAAAAAATACATTATATATAATATTGTATGCAACTATTATTATGAAAATTTTTGATACGATAAAAAATATAACACATTCAATGTAATTGGCGTTCAATTTATGATAAGAATTAATTTTTTTCAAAGCAAACAAGATACTTTGAAAGGTCCTTAATTATTTTATTAGTATTGTAATAACTAAATAAGGGGTAAGAAAGATGACAAAACTTATAACTCTCATTAAATCCAAAAGTAAAAATGTTGATAATATTACTTAATGTACAATATCAATTGGAGCTGGCTAATGATAAATATAAAACATACTTAAGATACACATATATTTTAACTAGAACTTGTAAGTACATAATATATATATATATATATTCATATCTATATTTCTTTAAAGGTGGGTCTGTTAATCTTAAAAAATTTTAGTTAAGATTTTTATTACTTTCTATCATTAAATTTTTTAATTTTCAAATACTTCATATTTTTTATTTGTTACCTTTTTATATGTAATATATCACATCATTTATTTTCAATGATGTTTGAGTTGACCCATATATTGCAATAAAATAAAAATAATATAATTATTTATATTGATATAAAATAATATATATATATATATATTAGTACTTATTTAAAATAATAAATTAGTCTTAAAGTATATAATATAATAAATTTTATATTCAAGTTAAATCAATTTTATTAAGTATAAAATAACATAAGATAAACTTGTGGTATGTTTTCCATACATAAATTTGAAAAAATTCATATTAAATAAAAATAAAAAAATGGATGTAAACTTCTAACTGTTCCCACGTTTTGGCTAGAGCGCCCAAATCCGATATATAGTTAACACGAGTTTAATGCTGAAACTATGGCAAATGCACCTTAGGGTACAAAAGAAGCGAAGCAATGTGAAGTCGTAGGTAAAAGGGAAGGCTAGACCAGAGAAAGGAAATGAAATAACATTAGCTATGTGAAGTCAATTACTGCTGCAAAATGAACCCTATAATGGTGGTACCATATATGTATTCAGTTATTATGAAAATGACTTAGTTAATTAATATTTTATCAAACATTGGAAAAAATTCTAAAACTTTTTAATCTAATAATTCGTATAAAAAGTACAATTTTATCAAATATATTAAATTATATTTAATATTATGTGATTATATTAATTGTAGTTCAATAAATAAGATAATTTGATACCATCATTATATAAAACACATACAAAAAATAACATAATACGTAAAAATGTGTTTTAGTTACTTAGCAAATAAAATATTATTTGTCTATAGAATAAGAAACAAATAATATAATAGTAATGCAATGAGAAAAAGAAAGCATGCTAATTTTATTAGAAAAGTATGAATACTAATATTTACAAACAAAAAGTCTTTTAAAATTACTACTTTTTTGTTGCTAGCGTTTAGATATATGGACTCTGTAAGAAATTGGTTCTCATAAATAATAATCATATATTATTTATTTTCAATTTTAAATAATTAAAAAATCTAAAAATTTGTATACATGATGTATATTTTAATCATGACTCCATAATAATAAACTTTACAAATGACTAAAAGTATTGTCATATAATGGAATTCTAATTCTTCTGTTGTCAATTTTTTAACAAATGATATGCTTCTCAATATTTTCTCATTGTTTTGTTTTATCATTGCAAAAAATAGATTAAATTGTTCATCTATATTCTAGATAAATAACACTGAAAATGAAATGTAGGAGTATCAAAACAGTTTTGAATGTTAGAATTAAGTTGTCACTTTTTATAGAAATATTTATAATCTCATTGGTGTAATGTGCTTGAACATATGTACAATTACTTTAGAGGTACTTTCAGGTAATGTATGATGATTTCAAAAAATAATTTAGCACCTCGGGAAAAGTACATGTAACCAAGATTTTGGAAAGTCAACTTTTATTTGGAGATAAAATTCATTCCCACCTCGTGGGGCGATGCATCAATGGGGTAGACACCAATATATCTAGAGATAGAGGAATGTAGTAGTTTATACAGTGATAAAAATTATCAACAATTTTAGTGACACCGTTAGTTATTTCATAGAGATATTTATCATTTGTTAGTAGAAGTACCTTGTTATAAAGATCATAAGATCATGAAGTGTGACTATATGTTGGGTCAGAATGTTTCTTAAGTATTTGAATAAAATTGGCGTTTTGCCAAATTAATTAAGAGGAATTTTGCAATAGTATTGATGTATTGGATTCCAACGACTATAAATGTTCTTATGAGAAAGTTAAAACTAAAATGAAAAAAAATCTTTGTGTTTTTTTTATTAGGAATTTGTTTTTTTATATATATTTTTTTTGGGGTTTGTAAAACTTTATTTCATTATTTTTATATGAGGACATCATTATGTTAATTCTAAATAAAAAAATCACATATGAGTTCATTTTTTCTATATTTTACTTCATTTATGCAATGATATGTTTAATAAATACATTAATTTATTTTACAAACTTATTCCGCGAAAATCATTCGACACCACGTGCATCGCACGTGCACTTTACTAGTGTCAATTAAATGGCCAAGTTAATAGTTAATTGAACACTTGAACGAAAATCAGTTCTTAACAAATCTATATATACATTAAAAGTCAACCTATTTACCAAAAACAATAGCAAGAAAAGTCAACACACATTTAATGCATACTTTATTTGAAAATTTTTTACTATATGCATTAAATGCTTTCATATTTACATTTACTATCCAAATATGATCTTAAAGATTTTTTCCTTAAATAATTTATGTAATGATTTTACTGGTATCCATTATAATTAATATTTGTCGAGTAATATTTTTTAACCTTTATTTAATTATATAACACTAGTATTTTTTAAAAAATTAATATTATTTATTATTTAAAAGGTAATGATCACATCATTAAATGATTTTATTGATGGTTAGATAATAAAATTATAGTTATTCTTTAAAATTTTGACATGTTATTTATTTGTATATTATTGTCAACTATGATAGTGTTTTTATCACTTTTTTTTGTTATGTTTCAAAAATGAACTTATTGTAAAATATTTTCCTATTGCATAGTATGTTAAATAAACTATAAAGTCTTAGGATGAAAATTATAAAAAATCTCTTGATTACGTAAGGGATTTATTTTTTGGCAATTGCTAAATCATTTAAAAAAAAAGAATTATTATGAGAAAATTGAATTCTAAAAAACATGTGTGTGTATTTTGTAAACATTTATACTCAAAATTTTATTTTGAATTTCATTACATAAAGAAGACTACTTCTATAACTTTTATAAATAATAATAATTACATTATATGACTGTAAATTTTATAATAAAATAATAATTGGTATTATATGGTGAACAATAACTAATAAAATTTTTATTTTTTCCTATATCAATGAATAAATATGTATTCTAAAATCAAATAAATATTAGTATGACGTGTTAGCGGAATTATATATTAATTAACATGTTAATTTTCTGACTTAAATAAACGCCACTTATTAAAAGATGTGAAATATGGATGATCCAAGCCTATTGTTTTTTGTCTAGACGTACAAGTCCTATAGAAATAAATGATTTATTATATGTGTCACGTGCATCGCACGGGGTATGACCTCAAAATTGTGTACCCCGTACATCACCTATATTCACATTTTGGCCTATTACAGGTCACGTACTATATATATCCCGTACATTTTTCTTTATTCATTTATATAATTATAAAACTTGATAAATGGCCTTAATTTTGTGCACCCCGTGCATCGCACGGGATCTGTACTAGTAAATACATTAAGGCATTCAGGTATTTATTCGCTTTGTACATAAATTTGTTTTATACAATTTAATTTTAGAAATCGGGATAAACTGAATTTTAAAAACTAATTTTCTAACAAATAAAAAAAAAAAAAAAAAAAAAAAAAAAAAAAAAAAAAAAAAAAAAAACACAATACGAGGCCTCGCGCTCCTCGTGCCCCTCGTGCCAAAATAATATTTGCGATAATCAAAACGCCCATACACCACACAAACGGTCAAATGACAAATCAACGTATCCACAATTATGGAAACGAAAAATGATACTAAGCAAGGAAAGGTCCAAAACATAGTTATAAATACAACAAAAGTTGGGCAGTGAGGACCTCATCTCACTTACACCACACCCCACCCCCAAAGGGAGAAGAAAAGAAAAAATGTGGCAATTCGCAGCCATCTCAGTAGCGACCATAGTGGTGGTGTGGCTATGGCAAGTATTTCACTGGGTTTGGGTTGAGCCCAGGAGGCTTGAGAAGCTCCTCCGCAAGCAAGGCTTCAACGGAAACTCTTACAAGTTTCTCTACGGCGACACCAAGGAGATCGCCGACATGTACCGTCAAGTGCACTCTAAGCCGATTGGCCTTCACGACGACATCGTGCCTCGTGTTATGCCCTTCATTCTCAAGACCATCAATACTTATGGTATTATGTTGTGTGCCAATTCATTGTAATATTGTTCATTGAAATGAAATATGTGTGGTGTGGCAATGTTTTGTTGAGCCTCTGCCTGACTGAGATTATTGTTCGATTTGGTTTAATTAAATTCTAATCTGAATAAACGGGTCAATAGATTATTTGTGTGAGTCGAATCATGTGTATACACTTGACATGAGGCGAAGCATGGTTTTTGCAGGCAAGAACTCGTTCGCGTGGATCGGGCCAAGGCCACGTATTTACATATCGGATCCCGACCACATGAGGGAGGTGCTGACAAGGCACACCGACTTCCAGAAGAACTTCAGGACCACGAACAAGGTCTACAAATTGCTCGTTGGTGGCATTGTCGAGTTTGAGGAGGACAAATGGACGAGGTACAGGATGAAATTGAACCCGGCTTTTCACTTGGACCGCTTGAAGGTGAGTTTTTTCCATCTTTTTTTTTTTTTTTTTACTTCAATTACCTTTTTTGTTATAAATTGATGATAATCCAAAACGATATATATGTATAGATTAATTGCGGTTGCTTATTATATAGTTAATGTGTGCATGTACATGATGATGTATGTGTGTATGCAGCATATGTGCCCCATAGTCCAAGGCTGCTGCGAGACCATCCTAACTGACTGGAAGAAGAAGATGAAAGACGGGTCGGGTGTGGTGGACGTGTTCCACTATCTGGAGGCCTACACCGGCTCAGCCGTGACGTGCGCCCTATTTACGCATGCCTTTGATGATGAAATGAGAAAGTGCTTCCATCTCCTTAGGGACCTTTCCCTCATGGCCAACATAGCCGTCAGGACCTTCGATGTTCCCGGGAAAGGGTAAAAAGAGAAACGAACATATCAATTTTTTCTTTCTTTTTTTTTTTCAACTACTACCTATATATATAAATGAGTTTTAGTAATAACATTTTTCCTTGATATAGGTACCTACCGACAGCACTACACCGGAAGGCTAGAGCAATGGAGGGCGAAGTCCGTGACTCGTTCCGGAAAATGGTGAACGATCGGGTAAAGAAGAGGCGGGCAGGAATCGAGGACGGGCGCGACCTATTCGACCTCTTCCTGGACGAGCTTTATGACGAGAACAGTGCCAAGGAGGTGGATGTTGAAAGCATTGTTGACGACGCTATTGGAAACTGCAAGCTCTTCTACTTTGCTGGCTACGAAACCACTTCTAATCTTCTGGTGTGGACCATGGTGAACCTTGCTATCCACCAGGACTGGCAGACACGCGGTCGGGAGGAAGTCTACCGCGTCCTGGCAGGCCGCAAGAAGCTGCACCCGGATGACCTCTCCCAGCTCAAAATTGTAAGGACAAACATATATTAATCAGACCACTTGTGATTATTATATAAAGTATGATTTGCTGTAACCCTCCTAACTCAATGCCCATATATAGTGTAACATGATCATACACGAGGTATTGCGCCTGTTCCCTCCGGTGTTTGAGCTGTCGAGGGTGGTGGAGGAGGACACGAAGCTGGGTGACTATATCATTCCCAAGGACATCCTTATCCAGCTCCCGATTGCCATGCTCCACCGCAAGCCCGAGATATGGGGGCCCGACGCCCACCTGTTCAAGCCCGAGCGCTTTGCAGACGGCATCCTCAAGGCCGCTAACGGGCAGGCGGCTCTTCTTCCCTTTGGGTGGGGCCCGCGCATCTGCATCGGCCAGAACTTTGCCATCATGGAGTCCAAGATCTTCCTCGCCACACTCCTCCAGACCTTCACTTGGGACCTCTCCCCTGAGTACATCCACGCCCCCTACGCGGCATTCACTGTCCAGCCCCAGCATGGGGCGCCACTCGTGCTTCAAGAGATCCGCACCTGAACCAGATATTACTAAAATTCAAGTATATCAATTCGGCCTATGTTCTGGCCGATGCCAATTTTAAGTGTTATATAAGTGAAAGATTGTACTTGCATTTGTGGTTTCGGATTGTGGTGTTCCGGCGATATGTTTCCAGCAGTTAAATTAATATGTACTGTACCACTTATATGCTACTTTATTTCAATAAAATTCCCCGTGTTCATGTTTTATGGTTGCCCTTCCTGCTCGTCTGAATTGTGATCGTGGAACTTGTTTTATGTAGCTGCTCAACAATGTTGGGATCACTATCTCGGCCTATGGCTTCCTGGTCCAAATTTCTGTATGGGTTTGGCCCTCTTTGGTGGCATCTAATGTGGACCGTTGAATCTAAGATTAAATTGTGGCCCTTCATCTACCACATTAAAAGGCCCTCCTCTTGCCCTTGCCGGTGGCTGATCTCTCTCTATGAACCTCTTTAACTCTATAAGTCATTCTGACCAAGTCCATTCACTCCAAATTCATGTTGATGTGAATTATGTGCACTGTAATTGGTGTGAAAATGAATCGCTAGTTGATTCCGAATGCACTTTCACATGTCTCCATTTAGATTTTTTTTTTTTTCGAACTACAGAGATTAAACATGATTTTATGTCTATTGGAAATGAAAAATATTGTGATGTTACTGGTATTGGACATGTACACCTTAAGTTTGACTCGTTATGTGTTTACTTTGACAAGTGTTCACCGTATGTGTCCTAACTTGATTTTATATGTTGTCCTTGAGGATAATGGGTTAGATGGTGATATAGAATATTATACTAGACGATTTTAATGGATAAGAAGAAATATATCGAGAAATAAGCCTACACATGGGTTAAGACACATGTCATAATGGTATTGCCAAGTCAAACTTGGGAACTATGGTACACCTTCCCTTTAAAAGGGGCCTAATGTATCCCAAAAATACACTCTCTCTAAATTCGCTATTATAATCTCATATTGCACTACATCTCTAGCGTGTGCTGATTTAGACATCGGAGGCTTGACATCGGGATCCCTCCCGGCGTTGAGTTCTTGCAGGTACGGTGGCAGTCCGTCTTAAAGGAGCTCGGGTGAAGTTCATTTCACCAACATTGGCGCCGTTTGTGGGACGTGTTCAAAAAGCTAAAGAGTCGACCATGGCAAACGGAGTTCACGGAGTTCAAGAAAAAAAAAATCTAAAAAATTTTCTAGCAAATTTCTTCACCTCCATCGGCTGTTGCCACTTCTGCTGCCGTCAGTGGCCACCTCCGCAGTCGGCCAAAATGCTCCAAGCAAAATTCTACCGGGAATGTCGCCATTTTTTTCGGTCAACATTTTGGATCTAGGAAATTTTGGTCAACTCCGGTCTTCTTCTTCAATTCTTTTGGGTGGATTCTCGGCCTTCAAATTCATTTTCCCGACGTTCCATGAGAGCTATCAAAAACTGAGGACACCATCAAAAATCTCCTCGCCCAGGTGCACCATCGGTCGGTCATCTTCGCCGGAGCCAACGATCTTTCTCCGGCAGCATTTCCTTTCAGGAAAGTCGCAGTCCTTGTTCGCGTAACCCAGCTCACGCCCCTTCAGCCCCCCTCAGCCCGCGTCTTTCATCCCTCTAGCTCTGCTCGTATACGCACGACCCATTTTCTCGACGTCCACCCCAACGTCCACAGCCCAGGAGAGGAGCCCAACACACATTCAGCCCAACAACATCAAGTGCGGCCCAATTCGCATCATCCCATCGCGTAGGGAATGGAAACGCATGCGGGCCGCATCCAGCCTGCGCGACCTACATCTCTCACAGCTTCAGCCCGTGTGTGGCCAGCCCCCAACCATCGTGTGGCCCAGCCTCAGCCTGCTTCTCTCACAACATCAGACCCATGAGGGCCTGCTTTCAACCTGCATCCCTCATAGTGTTAGGCCCATGTGAGCCCATTAAACTGGATTATTTAATGAGCCCATTCAACAGGGCTAAAACACACTAAAAAACATATATTTAATGAGCAACACTGGCGGGAAAAGTAGATTTCAGGGGCAAGTACGCCCAGGTCGCGAGTGTGCAGGTTGCTAGTGGAAACTCGCGACCTAGGCGAGTTTAGGTTCGCGGGCGCGGGCTGAGCTAGGCGTGTCAAGGAGGAGGACTCACGGGCAAGCGTGAACTCACGACCTGGGCGACTATTTTCACGGTCGTGCTCTTAGTGGCGAGTGCAGGGCGGTTGTAAAATAACTCGCATGGCACGGAGCAGAAACTCGCGGGCACAACTTGAACTCGCAAGTTGGGCGAAACCAAATTTGAGAGCGCAGGACTAGTGAGGCGCGCGCGGAGCTTGTGGTGCGCAACACTCGCGACCTGGGCTAAGATTTTTGCGGGCGCGAGTAGGCCTTGGCAGCGGGCGTGCGGGCGAGCATGGGGTCTCTTCGGGCGCGCGGGCGTTTGGCGCTGCCGAGCAAGGTATCAGGACTTTTGTTGTAATGCCCTGTTTATTTTTTGTAATTATTATTGCACTATTATTATTATTATTTATGATTGTTATTATTATTATTATTTATATTGTCTGCCTAATTGTAATTAAATGAGTATTAATATTCAATAAATATTATGCGTTATATATATATATATATATATATATATATATATATTGTTCAGTTTCATTTATGTTATCGATCGTTCGCCGAGCTTCGTAGATTAATTAAGTCGTGACCGAGAGAACCAAGCCCGGCGACACGCAACATATTTCTCTTTGGCGTTTTTATCCGAGCAATGAAAGGTTAATTTTAGCTCTAATTGGCCCTTGACCGGCCATTATTGAGGGATCAAATCAATTTTCAAATTCCTTTTTGATAACTCCTCTTTTTACCCATAATTTTTGGCATTAAGGATCAAATTAAACCCTCAGTATCCTGCTTTAATAAATCGAGAGAATTCATTTTCCCATCTCTTCTTAAATCCTCTGTCCCCTTCATGTTTTTCTTTCTCATGTAAAACGAACGACCATCATCTCTCTCTCGGCTTGAGCATAGCAGAAAGAAGGACAACCTTCTGCTCGTGAACTTCTCCTCCTCTCTCTCTCCCTCTCGATCATCGCCACCCTCACCCCTCACGTTATAGCCGACCACCACTTCAACTCACGGCCATCAGGAACCCCGAGGCCCGCTGTCTGTGTCTTGGCACCCCTGCGAGCAATTTTTCCGGCGAGTCCCTTTTTCCCGACAAGTCTTGTCCGTCGCCCATCATCGTCTCCGACGCGAGCAGGTCGTCGACCACCCGGAGCAACACTCCGTGACGTATGCAGGCCCGCGAGAAGCCATCCCGCAATGCGGTTCCTCCATATTTTCTGGATAGAGCACCTCCCATTAGGTGTGTTCATCAAGCCGCGAGCCGAGCGAAAGCCGTCGAGCCTCCCCACTCGTGTTTAAGTCCCGAGTCCCGTCCCATTTGTCCGACCCGTCTTTTTGATTTGTTTTCCGAAGACGGATAATATTTTTGAACCTTCTCGCTATTTCGTTCATGCTCGTGTATCATGATGTTGGATATATACCGTGCGTTATATCGAATCCTTTTTTGAAGTCGGATTCCTTTCGGTTTTTCTATTTATTCATTTATTTATTCGTTCATGCTATCGTGACTTGACGTGGATGATTGGAGCTCTCGTTTTTGTAAAAATGAGTATCGTAATGTTGCTGTGATTATTTCGGTTTGTTTCGAAGTCTCGATATCATTTTTCAAGTTGTCGTTTTACCGTTCGTTTGATTTGTTTATGGCATGGTGTAGCTCGAAAATACTGCTTTGTTGTGTTGTGATTATGACCCTCAAACGTCCGTTATCTGAAGTTGGGTTCTTTCTATAAAATGAAGTTCGTTTTGTTAGCTTTCTCTGGGCTTTAGAATCATGTAATGCCGATTTGAAACAAATAAGTTGTGATTTTTGCAGAATTGTCGCGCAAACAGTTTTATTAAAACCCGGCAGCTTGTGTTTCTTTTATGTTTGACCTGTTTATCATGTCTTAAAGTGCTCAAACGTGTAAGTAACCTTCATAAAAGTTATAGGTTTATTTCTTAGATTTCTTTTGAGGTATGGTTCATGCTGATACGAGCACTGTAGCTCGAGTTGTGTTCAAATGAATGTAGATATGCATGAGGTAGGGTTTGCACTTTTGGCAGGAACCTTTTTCTAAACAGGAACCTTTTTCTAAATGTTAACTGCTTTTGCACAATCTTAATGAAAGTTGTAGGTGTATGCCTTAGGTTTAATTTGAGATTTGAATCAAGTCATTCGATGGTCTGTAGCATGAGTTAGAGTCCAATTTCTGAAGTGATGTTTGTATCCTGTTTTAGTTTCTGAGAGATTTTATGACTCGCATTTTTTTGTTTAAACTCCTTGATAACATCATTATTTGTCATGAGGTCTTCTGTTATAATTGTGTTTACTTCATTTTGGTTTTCGAATCTCATTAAAAGCATGTCTATAGCTCCAGTTATTTAGTAAATACTGAGGTCAGGGCAGTCGCATGTTCTCAGCTTTTGACTGCTACTCTATTTTGGATGTTTGCTGAATTATCACCTGCTAAATGTCGTTATTTGTTTTCGGTGTCAAATAAGAATTGTAAAGGCATGTCTTAGGATTTTGATGCAATTGGAATCAGATTAACACGATTTATGTGCTGCAAGTGGTGTCGATTTCAAAATAGCTGTGCGGGTTATGTTTTGAAAATTTATGTGGTGCTTCCGAAAATAAAATTTATCTTTTTAATGCTTGCTTCTATGACTTATATGGGTTGAACTGATCTAAGTGGTTTTTTTATATGAATCGTAAATGCAATGAGTTAGTTAGTGCATGGGTCGGATAGTTATTGATAGGGCCCTCTTAATTATTGTAGGTGTCTGACGAGCCGAGCTCTCAATCTACTCGTATCTTTCGTGATATCTGTTGCTTCCAACCAGGTGGGTTTTATTTAAAATTTCTATGCAGTAAATTATTTTCTTTCGTGTGGTGTGATCAATGTATGTAAGCGAACCATGTAGCCTTCGATGTGAGCTGTATCGGCAGTCAAACGGTTATCCCCGTAACTATAGAATGACCCCGATGGGGTAATCTCCTTTTTACGTCCTTGTGAAGGACACGTTGCTTAAGACCAGGGTTTTGCTCGGTCAGCGATAAGTACCCCGATGTTCGATGGCGAGGTCGGGCCTTCAGGGAAGACTCCTAATGGCTGGACACTCGTTGTAAGACTAGAAGGCCGAGGGTCGTGGCTTTCGATATATAGTCAGTAGTAGTCTATTGCTATAGGTGTGCACATGAGAACGAACTTGGATAGGAGGTTGGGATAACTAATTATTTACGTATACATACTACGACCATACTTGTTTTATTTATGATTATCGTTTATTGCATAGTGGTGAGCACCAAAGTTTCCATTTGAGCTCACTCCCACCTGTTTTCTCACGGTTGCAGGTTAAGTTATTGCAGGCACGACGGGAGGGAGTGAGTGGTGGTCGGTTTATATGACCGGAATATTTATTTATTGCTTCCGTTATCTTGAATTTATTTATGAATTTATGAACTTGGTATGTTACGAAATTGGAATTTATGAATTTGGGAATTTATGATGACGAATTGTGAAACCCGGTTTGGGTAATCATTGACGTTGAAGGAAACCCTGGTTAGGGTATGGATTATGATGAACGTCATGGTGATGACTATTACATGTGTTATTGATTTGGGTTTTATAAGAATAATGCCGCCAATGTTTAAAATCGAATTTTAAAAATTTTATTGGTTTTTCTAAAAGCCCAAAATTTCTTTGAAATCAAAAGTGGGTGTTACAGTATGGTGTCAGAGCCAGTCTGCATTTCTGTAGACTGGTGAACGTGAATTATGTGAACTCTGTGAATTTCTTAATTATAAGTTGTAATTATGACCACTCGCTCTCGTCGTGCTACGCCAACTCAGGTATGATTACCCAAGTGTATTTGAGATAATTATGTATTACTTAATATTGATATGATGAATCGAGGCTTAAAAAATCAATTCATCTTTGATTAATGATGAACTCTAGTGTTTAATGATGGACTCTAGATTTCCTTATAATTGTGCTGAACTTTTCGGCCTGTTTAATGTAGAATTATGGCTCGTCGCAACAATCGCAACCAAAAAACCCCGCCTTCATCTCCACCACATCAGCAGGCCCCTCCTAATCCGAACCAGGACTTTCTGAGGATCTTAGTCCAGTTCCAGGGCATGCACACACCCAGCTTTTCGGGGACCGAAACCCCCACAATGGTGCTAGAATGGATAAAGGAGCTTGACAAGATCTTTGATGTGCTTCCTCTCTCGGATGAGCAACGTGTCTCTCTTGCCACTTTTCAGATGAAGGTGGATGCATCCAACTGGTGGCTTGATTACTGGGCCCTGAGGCCAGTGGTTGAGTGTGATTCTCTTTCATGGGACTGGATGAAGGAGTTTGTCCGGGGCAAGTTTTTGCCTCAGAGTTTCTGTGACCGGATGGAGCACGATTTCTAGCACCTTCAGCAGGGTAACTCTAGCATGGATAAGTATACACGCAAATTTACCAGGACGAGCATCTTCGCCCGTGAGATGGTGAACACCGACGAAAAGTAGGCCCAAAAATTTTTGAAGGGGCTGAATCAGAGGATCCGTGAGCTGGTTGGGAGCCACAGTTTGATGTCCTACGTTGATACTGTTCTTCGGGAACAGAAAGTAGAGAGTTGCCTCATTCCGATAGAGTCGACCCCCTCGTACTAACATGCTTCTCAGTCAGTCACAGCGATTGCGCCCGACTCTAGTTCGGGCAAAAGAAAGGTTGATTCCCACCGGGATAACTGGAAGGGAAAACACGGACGAAATGACCGATAAGAGGAGCTCCCTGCCAACCAGGGCCAGAATCAGAGGTGTCGTATCTGTGGCCGTCACCATGGAGAAGAGTGTTGGCACGCCCAGAAGGTCTGCTACAACTGCCAGCGCCCAGGGCATTTCCATGGCACGTGCCCTGAACCCCAGAGACAGCAGCCATTCCAGCAGCAACAGCCCAATCAGCAGCCCCATCATCAGCAGCTTCCCCCACCGCCACCTCAGCAACAGATTCAGCAGTGCCATCAGCAGGCCCAACCAAGGTTTGGCGAAGGAGGTCGAGCACGGATATATATGATGGCCCATGAGGAAGCCGAGCCAATAAATGGCTGAGCAGATGACCGAATGTCAGACATGAGATGTTTATTTGTCCTCTCTTTTATTAGAACTTCGTTTCTCTCGACTTTTGGCAAACCATATTTATTTCCTTTTGCTTGCAAGGCAAGTATGAATTCTGTTTTGATGCTCCACTTGGTTATTTAATTTTTGTAATTTAGAAATTTCTCTTGACTTTTCTTTCCTTGCATAGAATGAGATTTCTGATGGGGTTAAAAGTCTTAACTTTCTGTTGATCCTTATCTGTTCTCGTAAATTTAGGAATATTTATTCATTACATTTTTAAGTCAATGCAAAAGGTTCAAGAGATCGAATAATGTTGCAACTCTTGAGAATACCTGGGCCTGGAGATAGACATAAATCAATCATCCTTTTTGTAAATGAATTGAGCGTCATGCCGAAGGATCGAACGTGGGACTCTTCGCCTACTTGATTGGGGAGGAGTTTCAGGCCAGTTCTATGGATGTTATGAAATAGAAGGAGTCTTCTAAGGAGGGTAGCCAAAGAGTTGTGAGAAAACATCGTGAGTAATCAGCCAATTGACTCATGATGAAGTACAAGTACCCTGACAGCAAAGTCGGAATACTTGGATTTTGTAGATGGTTTTAGGGTCGCAAAACACCGGGGGATTCCCGATCTTTGGGTACGTATCGACACGAGAAGATGTAACAGTTGATGAGAAATAAATCGTAACTACTAGATGCGGGTAGTGCAGGTGTAATGCGTGTGGTTGTCACGCACATGAGTGCCACGCTCGATGATGTATCTCAAGTCGTAGGAAGTGTTGTGTGTAGTGTGTCGCATGTAGCGTACCGCGTTGCCGTATGCCAGGCTAGCCATTCTGTCTCAGCTGCCAAGTCTTTAGTGTGTAAATGTGTATCGATTCTGGGAATTTTTCACGTGTAATGCAATGACCTAAGTCTTGTTCGGAAGACTAATGATGTGAAGCAACTTTGGAAGTTTTATCGTTAGGAGTTGTTGTACTCAATTGCAATGTAGTTACCACGTGAAGTGAGGAGCTTCGTGGTAAGAGAAAAGGCTACGGCCAGGTCATTTTAGTCCTATTATGATCCTCGACCAAGTCGATGACTTAGTCTGATGGTTGACTGCACCACTGGGACTTACGAGGATACATGACACGTTCTATGCCTCATGTTGGAGTGAACGTGTGCGTGACCTCGAGGTACGTGTGATTGTGATGAGCTGCGTGATACGCAGGACCCTACCTATATGGAGGTACCGGTGACCTATTGGAACAGAGTGTCCATCAAGGAAATGCTGGATATAAGGGGTATTCGTCAAAGTCCGGTGGGGGAAGTCAAGTCGATGGCGAAGTGACTTGCAAGAGGGAGACCGGGATTCGGAGGGAGTACCGGATTTCAGATTTTGATGATCTTCCTTTTTGTTCTTTATTGTATCATGTTGTGGTTGTTTTTTCGAATTCCGAGGATGGAATTCTTTTTAAGGTGGGTAGACTATAATGCCCCATTTATTTTTTGATATTTTTGGTAATTATTATTGCACTATTATTATTATTATTATTATTATTATTATTATTTTGAGCGAAACAAATATTTACAAGAAATTAGTGGGCAGTCGAGATACAATCTGGGCTCCCACTCCTTTGGCTATAGCAAAGCCTATTCTAGTATAAATGTGAGCGGCAGCCCTTGCTCCAATATCTTGTGCTAAGGAGAACTTTTGAATTCGTCGAAGTAAAGAAACAGCCGCATCATCCAGCTCCCCAAAGGAAGAGAAAGAGAAAGGTAGAAAGCCATACCCTTTTGCTTCGCACTTGCCCAAATATTTGGTGCGCTTGCGTTGCGTTGTATCTCGAACTGCTCGACCAGCCATAAAGTTCGTCATCCCGGTTTGTGTCAGAGGAGATGACCCTGTCAGATCCACACAAACATCAAGTCCCCCATCCCAGGAGTAAAGCAAAAAATCCGCAGGACGGAGGGGCTTGTCGTGCTCATCACACAAGCCAATGTCAACCTCCTGGCCAGCAGATATACCAGATCGATAACAAATATCAGCAAGAGTGTCGCAAACCAGATTGTGGCGATGTTTGATACCAACAACACCAGCACAGGATACAGCATGATCACCGAAAATATCGCCCTCGAAAACCCTGGAGCAAGCAGAACAAGGCGTCGAAATAGAAAATAGGGGAATGCCAAGACGATAACACAAAACACAACGAAAGGTCCTACCATTCATAGTCTGCCCCAAACCGGAAATAGGGGCAGCACAGAGCCAATCGGAGGCGTGATTCCACTGCTGAGATTGCCATAAATCCATCTGCCGTGTGGTCAAGGAATATGTAGAGCCAACTGTTTTGACAACCCACGAGAAATATACATCTGCCAATTTCTTCATTAGTCGGGGGGCAGCGATAGTATCACTTGGGTTACTCAAAATACCAGTCCCAACAGTCAAACTGAAAGCACTCACAGCATCATCAAAGGCGAGGCCCGAAGCAGAGACACCAGCATTTGCAAGAAGTCTGGACACTAATCCAAAAGACTGCAAGCGCGATGCAATGAACGCATAATTAAGCACATCTCCAGCACAATAAACACCAAGTCCTCCATACATAAAAGGCAATGTGGCTAGCCTCCATTGCCAATCACCAAAACCAGGTCCTGATGCAGTGACTATACGCTCCAAAGAGGAGCGGAGGGCCCGGTCAAAGAGGCGTTGAGCAGACTCAAATACCTGAGGAAGGCAAGTGCGCATGGCAAAGTAGAGCTTCGAAACACTCGTACAAGCTCGAAGAAGCAGTAGCTCACATTGAGGATCATTGAGCTTAGCTACTGCATCCATAAGCTTAATTGTTTTCTCAACTCTCTTCAACGCAAGCTCAGTGCCAAAACTCGAACTCACACTAACCGATCCACCCAATAATTTCACACCGTGAGTAGGCCTAGCAATGTTAGGCGGGAAGACACCGGTGAGCCTGCTACGAGGGTCCTCCTTTGGCCAAAAAATCTCGGTTTTATCAACATTAAGATGTAAACCGAAACTAGGCCCATCCATCATGATCACCTCTAGGGCCTTACCCACCACAAGGGTATCGCCAATAATGGTACCATCATCAAGATACCAAGCATGCAAACACAGATCGAAAGAGTCCTTAATCTTGCAAATCAAGGGATGCAAAACTAAGGCAAACAAAAGAGGGCCAAGAGGGTCCCCCTGTTGCACACCTTGTGAGGACCATAAGGTATGCTCCCTATAATACAACCTAGCAGGACTAGAGTAGCAGAACTCAACCCAGCGAGACATGGAAGGGCAACGAAGACGTACCTCTCTCAACATGACCTCTCGATCAACCAAATTAAAGGCGTTCTTAAAATCAACGAGCAACATAGAGAGGCCAATGTCATCACCACGTTCCTCAATCAAACGATTCACAGCATGTAGAACCGCTTCACCACCCCCAGACACCCCTACACCAAACTGGAGATTCTCGAAGTACTCACCTAGCAAGGGGCCTATCAAAAGTGCAGAGACTTTAGAGACCAAACGCCTCCAAATCGTACCAACTGCTATAGGGCGAATACCACCTCCAGGTTTGACAAGAGGTGTAAGAGGTGCACTTGCAACATACTCACCAAGTGCCTTTGGACATCTCCCATCTAAGAAGAGATTAACCACACACGTGATAGAAAAGATTAACTCATCAGATATCGCAACCGCAGCTCCGCTCAAACAATCCATAAGATGTTGAGCACGTAAGCCATCTCTTCCACACGATGTACCGCGTGGAAAACTTCTTATCCTGTCTAAAACAACACTGGAAGATGCAGATAGAGTAGGGCAATCAGCGGGTAAATGAGGCAGGGAAGGAAGAGACGCGTGCGGGTGCTTGGCTTGTAACTCCACGAGAGTGTCATCATTATGAGGAGCAACGCCGGAAGAGGAAAGAACTCTGACAGCAGCAGTGTAATGCCCATCAGAAATCTTTCGCTTACACTGCAAGATATTACGCTCTATCAAATCAAGGTGCTCTCCATCAACACCAGAGTAAGGAGGTGAAGCGTCGGCTAAAATTTCTCTCACAAGCTGCAAGTTGCCACCGGGCAAACTCCAAGATCGGATAGCATTGGAAATACTCTCCTCCTGTAGCTTACGTCTAACTCCAGACTTACACTCGAGATTGCTGCGTGGCTGAAAGGTTTTCAAAACACAAAGAGGGAGCACAAGCAAATTAACCCAGCAAGAGAGGTCATCCGGGGACCCAGCAACCAAATCAAGAGCACCCTTTAAGATTCGAGAGAATCCTAAACGGCACTTCGGCGGAATAGATTTCACAGTACACAACCCTTTGGAGAGCAAATAATCAAGAACTACCACATCTAGGGAGCATGGTATATCCGTCACCACATGCCGATCAATAGGATGTGAAGGAGCGGGGGGCTTGGCAAAGCCATAGAGAACAAAACGAACCAAACCATCACCACAATCAGGAGGCGCAACATCACAACCATTAGCATGACGACACTTAGTACGCAAGGCATTAGTTTTAAGACAAACTCCACAAAGCCAAATACCCATGCGCTTAAAAGTGACCTCAGCTTCAGAGAAAACAGCCAAATTAGAGGAGAGGGCATCCCGTGTGACCTGTACTTCATCACCACTGAAATGACGCTCACGGAGGTGAACACGTAAGGAGCCCCTAGTGAGCCCTTTACCACCCCCATTGGGACAACCACAAAGACTAGCAAAAGGGCACTGAAACCGAACAACATTCGGCATAAAAAACCTAGGGAAGCACCAGCCACAAGGACACTGTGCACTGTAAACAACAACAGAAGGCAGAAAGCAGTAACAAACAGCAGCAAAAAGCACTAGGAGGGAAGCAGGACAACCAAACCAAGGGCAATTAACCAGTAGTAGCAGGAAGAGAGAAACCAAACCAAGAAACCATTTTGTCGACCTGAATTGGACGGACCTCAAATAGGAGTGACCATGTTGATGGCGGTCCTGATAGGCCGAGAATGTGGTCGTATTAGTGGGGCGGTTTGAGATGGTGACGATGGAAGCTTCCCCCAATTTCTAAACACAATCACGCGCAGGTCCGAAATCCCAAAATTCGACCTACTAGGCGATGCGCCGTTGATAGGAGAGGTCGGAAATGGCCGCTGGTGGTCGGTCGTAGCCCGCCGTTGTCGGAAATGGCCGCTGGTGGCCGCTGGTGTCCGCTGGTGTCCGCTGGTGTCCAAGGGGTTTAATTGTTATTATTATTATTATTATTATTATTATTTATGATTGTTATTATTGTTAGGCAAAATTGCATAATAATACACCACCTTTCACGGTTTTGCAATTTAATCACCACCTTTGCAATTTAGCAATTTAATACACAACTTTGACTATTTTTTGCAATTCGAAGCATAGGGCCGAATTTCGGGCTTTTTTGTGCTAATGTGGCAGTTTACGGCTGACGTGGCATTCAGTGTGTCAATGACATGACTTTTTTTGCTGACAGAGCGTCCTGTATGTTAATTAGAATAAAAAAAGTGTTGGTCAAGTGATTCTAACCTTAAACCTTGAGGTTGTATTGTAGTTCCACAACCACCACACCAATCCAATT
>CACSLK010000984.1:12146522-12159996 GCA_902706635.1 Striga hermonthica
ACACAAATACACATAAACGAGCAAAAACAACTAAATGAACTGGGAAAACCCGTCCGAGAGTTTTTTCTTTTTAGCGAGGTTTTATCCGGTTTTGTTACTGGTTATTATCCCTAGATTCTAGCTCTCCACAATCTAGGGCTTGTTACTGCGATTTTTACGGCCATGGAGGACGACTTAGGGCAAAAACTGGGAAAATTCACCCTATCGGAAATCGAAGATACGTACGTAGACATTGAAAATACTGATGTCACTATCAGTGAAGATGAATGCCACCGGAGTCTATTCGAAAAAATCGTCGGAGAAAGGAAGGCCAACTGGGTCGGAGTGAAACGCACCATGGGTTTTCTCTGGAGATTGGGCAAGTCACTGGAAGTGAGGGAACTAGTTACCAATTACTTTCAATTCCTTTTCCCAAATAGGGCTGAGCTTAATAAAATCCTAGAAGGCAAAAATTGGATTTTTGAAAATCAGCACTTAGTTCTCAAAGAATGGCAAGAAGGTATCTCTGCAAATCACCCATGCTTCGATAACCTAACCCTTTGGGTCCAAGCTCATGGTATTCCAATTAACTGGATGAGCACGGAAGTGGGAATCAAACTGGGCAGAGTCTTTACCAACCTCAAAAATGTCAATATGGCTAAAGCTGGAGGCCAAGGAGGAAGAGTGATGAGGCTGCAAGTAGACATCGACCTTAAAGAGCCTCTACCCCGATGGACAAAAATCAGGTTGGGACAGAAAGTAGCAACGATCCAATTTCAATATGAAAAGCTGGTCAGCCTTTGCTTTTACTGTGGAAAGGTAGGTCACTCTGATAAATCATGCCCTCAAAAGCAAGAGGATATCAGCAACCACTTCATTCATGAAGGGAAATTCGGAGAATGGATGAAAGAAGTTAATGGAGCTATCATTTCTCAAACACCCTCACAAAGCTATCACTCTGAACCAACCACAGAAGGAGTCCAAACTCAGAACACTAACCAAGCAAGTGGCAAAGAGTCAGATGCATCCAAGAAATCTGCAAGCAAGACTAGAGGATTCACCATGACCAGCAAGAACTCTGAAGATATGGAGAAAAATAACACAGGCATTGAAGAATCCTCTACTTCCATACCTTTGTCTCAACCCCTCAACAAAAGCAAGGAGATTGTCACTTCCAGCCAACCTACCCCCCAAGACCAAAATGTTAACCCCTAGAGCCTGCAGAATCCAATCAAAACATATAGATTATACCCCTCCAGGTGCCCACCAACAATGATGATATCATAAAAGAAAAGCAGACTATAAAATGCTGGAAAAGAGCTCCTAGCAAAATTGGCAGGCTAGCCAGGCATCAAGGGGAGACTACAGCCATCTCTAAACATTCTAGACAGAAAAGAGCAATTAGTGATTCATCCCTCAATGATACTGAAGAACATCTCTCAGATACTCACTTCCAAAAGAAAATGAAGGCAGCTGATAGCAAGGTGGAGGAAGCTAGCCCCAAATGGCTCCCACCCCCTCAATGAGAGCCATGGCGTGGAACTGTAGAGGTCTGGGTGCACCCTCTACAGTCTCCCAGATAAGAGAGATCAAGCTATCTCACCACCCAAACTTTATTTTCTTGTTAGAAATCAAAAGGCAAAAAAAAAAATCTTCTTTAGATGTTAGCACTAAATTAGGTTTTGATAACAGATTATGCTTGGTGGAACCAACTGGTACTAGAGGAGGTTTGCTGCTGATGTGGGACTCTCTTCCCACAATCCTTCACACCAACAGCTCAGACTTCTTCATCCAAGTTCAGCTTTCTCTTCCTAATGATGAGATTCCTCTCTGGCTCACCTTTGTATATATGAGCACTGACAGAGAAACCAGAATTCAGCAATGGGAGTTCCTTGAGCAAAGCAAAGAGGATTGGGGTGATTACTGGGCAATCATTAGAGACTGGAATGACATATGCAATCATGATGAAAATAGAGGTGGATGAACAAGATCAAACTCCAGCTTCAATGCTTTCAACAACTTTATCTCTTCAATGGGGATGGTGGAAATTAACATGACTGGCTACCAGTACACTTGGGGTAATAACAGAATGCAAGAAGGATTTGTTGAAGAAAAACTGGACAGAGGATTTGGATCCCTATTCTGGACTACTAAGCACCCTCAAGCCAGCATTGCAAACATTTTCAAGAGTGCTTCTGACCATGGAGTCCTTCTCCTTGATGATCAAGGGAGCTCTAGGAAGCAGAAAAAGAGATTCAATTTCGACAAAAGATGGATCAAAAGAGAAGGCTGCAAAGAAGAAGTTAAGAAAGCCTAGGCTATTCCTCAGCAAGGTACTCCTTTTTACAAGTTGAAAGAGCATATCAAGCAAGCTAGGCTAGCTTTGTCTAAGTGGAGTAAATTATTCAGAGTTGATCACAAAGAAAAAGTTGTTGCACTCTCTCTTAAGCTCGAAGAGATGAGACAATTGGGTGAAGGTAAAAACTGGGAAGAATGGGAATCAATTAAACAAGAGATGGAAAAGGAGAAAATCTCTGAGGAGGCTTTTTGGCAACAGAAATCCAGAATCCAATGGTTAAAAGAGGGAGACAGGAACTCTCACTTTTTCCATGCATTCACCATAAGGAAACAAAATGCCATCTCTAGGCTCCTGTCTGAACAAAATGGAATCTGCACCACAAAAGAAGAAATAGCTGAGGAAATCTCAAATTACTACCACAGACTCTTCACATCTGAGGGATCACATGGGGCCCAGGAAATTACCAACTTCATTCCCAGATCAATCAATTCAGAGATGAATGAACAACTCCAAGCACCCACCTATAAAGATGAGATAAAGACTGCTTTATTTCAAATGAACCCTCTCAAAGCTCCTGGGGAAGATGGCATGAAACCCCTTTTCTACCAACAATTTTGGCATATCCTCAAGGAAGATATCAGTGCAGCTGTGATCTCATTCTTCTCCTCTGGACAATTGCTAAAATATTGGAACCATACCTTGGTAACTCTCATTCCCAAATGCCTGAACCCCAGCTCTATCTCCCAGTTCAGACCTATCAGCCTATTTACAGTGGTCTACAAGATAATCTCTAAAATCCTTGCTTCAAGACTTAAACCATGTCTGCAACACTGCATCAGCCAAACTTAAGGAGCCTTCTTATCAGACATGAACATCCTGGATAACATCATCATTGCTCAAGAGGCTTTCCATTATATGAACAGGCACAGAAATGGCCCTCACTGCTTCATGGCCCTCAAGCTCGACATGATGAAGGCCTTTGAAAAGGTAGAATGGAGCTGCATCAAATCAATTATGCTGAAAATGGGCTTTGGAGATACCTACATCAAGTGGATTTTTTCTTGCCTTACTACTACCTCCTTCTCCTTCTTGGTTAATGGTGAAGCTGTGGGCAATCTTCAACCATCTAGAGGACAAAGGCAAGGGGATCCTCTTTCCCCTTACCTCTTCCTTATAGTATCTAAAGCTTTATCCTGCCTTATCAACAGTGCCATCTCTAATGGTTCCTTCAAAGGTCTCAGGCTTGCCAGAGGATGGCCCACTCTCTCTCATCTCCTTTTTTCAGATGACTCATTAGTCTTCTGCAAAGCTGATCAGAGTCAAGCCACTATCCTCATGAGAATTCTGAGCAAATACCACCTCTTCACTGGACAACAAGTCAACATGTCCAAGTCTATTGTCTTCTTCAGCAAAAACACCCTCCTTGCCAGTAAGACCAGTATCTGTCATTTACTGGATAGAATAACAGCCCACTCATCAACCAGGTACCTCGGTCTCCCCCTTGGCATAGAAAAATCTGAAAAAGAAGCTTTTGACTTTGTCCTGAAAGCTGCAAGAAATAGAATGGTGAATTGGAAAAACAAGTACCTGTCCATTGCTGGCAAGGAGGTCCTTATTAAAGCTGTCATTAATTCTTTGCCTGTTTATGCAATGTCTTGTTTTAAGTTACCTCTGGGAATCTGCAAAGAGCTAGCTCAAATTACAGCCCACTTCTAGTGGAGCCAAGGCAAAGAACAAGACAGAGGAATACACTGGAAAAGATGGGAGCTTCTTGATTTACCTAAGATAAATGGAGGATTGGGGTTTCAGGACTTCAAAACCTTCAATGAAGCCCTCATTCTCAAACAGCTGTGGAGAATCACCACTCAGCCCCACCTCTTGGTCAGTCAAGTCCTCAAAAGCAGATATTTCCATAATTCATCCATTTTTGAAGCACAAAGAAAGTCTTCTAGCTCCTGGATGTGGAACAATTGGATTGATATCCTACCAATATTCAAGCAGGGGATTTGGAAAGAAGTTAAGGGAGGCCTCCAAACCTTGATTTCAGACCCAGGCTGGGTCCCTAAACTTGGCCTCACTGCTCCACCTAGACTGAACAACTCTGAAATCCTCTTTGTCAGAGATCTTATGACTGAGAATGGTAGACATTGGAATGAGGAACTAATCTACCAGATGTTCTCTCAAGAAGATGCTCAAGCCATTTTAGAGATTAATACTCTATCCCCTGATCTAGCTGATAGATGGAGATGGAAACCTGACAGTAAAGAAATTTTTTTTGTGGTTGCCTCATATGCTTGTCTCATAAACAACAAGTTATGCTGCTTAGACATTGTTGAAAGCAGTAAGAACAGACTTTCAGATACAAAGATCAGGCTCAGAAGTTGGAAGCTCAAAGTTCAAATGAAAATTAAGCATTTCATCTGGAAGTGCTACACAAACACACTTCCAACTGGGGTGAATTTATGGAAAAGAGGCCTGAAAATTGACCATATCTGTCATCTATGTGGGGATGAAGAAGAAACAATTGTCCACCTGCTTTTCAAATGCAAGAGAGCCTCTGAAGCTTGGAAGTTATCCCCTCTTTCCTGGGATGGTATCTCAACAACTCAGACCTCCTTCAAGACTTGGTGGTGGCAAGTCTGCTCCATTAGCAAGGTTGATATCTCAGAGGCTAGAATCCAGCTATCAACTTACATCCTCTGGTGGCTATGGAGATCTAGGAATTTGTGGATGTTCAACAAGGAGAAAATGCCAGTGCAGATGGTAATCAAGGGAGCTATGCAAGAATGGCTTGAATTCTGCAATGTCATCACATGTTAATCCTAGCTTGCTTTGTTGTTGTCTCTTGTGCTCAGTTTTTTTTTTTCTGTTTTTAGGCCTAGTTTGTTCTGTTTCTCTAGGTTCTGGTTTTTATTTTGTTTTGGGACTGGCTTTTGTCTGTTTTATTTTGTTTCTGGTTTAGGCTGCTTGGTTGGTCTGAGCAAGAAGTGTTCTAGCTTTATGCTTGCTTCTTGTCTCTAGGTGGGATGTTCTTTAGCACACTATTTTTAGTGATGCTCTCAGGCACTTGTGCCATCTCGGGTTGTTGCTCGTTGTAATCTTTTTTCTTTGTTTTAATGAGAATGTCTATCATTGAAAAAAAAAAAAAAAACTGGGAAAACCCTAAAATGAAATAACACGAATGCAAATAAAATACTTAAAAACACCTAAAAGTGACGGGGCGCGCTGCGTGCGCGGGTCTCTGCGGTGTGCACTCGCGAGTTGTGTGAAAATATTTGCGCCCGCTAATTTTCAATGTTATCCAGGTCTCTAGCCCGCAACAATTGGGTTGCCCGCGAACTATTGTTCGCGCCCGTGAATATTAGGCTATGCCCAAAATGACTACCCGCGAAAATTGACACTTCCCGCAAACTGTTTTTCGCGGCCCGCGAGCATTGGACTCATTAAATATAGGAGGTTATAGTGTGTATATATATTAATATTCATAGACAAACAGGTAAAAGTAATTAGCCATACATTTTGAGAGTATTTATATTCATATAGTTTAAAAATAGTATAAAAAAAAGTAAATAAAAATATATCCTTAAATACATTGTTTTATAAATGGAGACTATAACAACAATTTAGTGTTTAGTCAAGTATTTTATGTAGGGATGTCAATAAAATCCGTATGGTTGGGTTACCCGCATTTCGGATCGGGTAAACCCGAGATGATTGGGTTTTCGGTTGGGTTCGGGTAGAATTATGTTACCTGAACCTCGGGTCGGGTCGGGCGTGGGTATAATAGGAAGACTCATTATCCGACCTGAGGTTGAGTAACATAATGCCGATTACCCCATACATTTACCCGCAACCATTGAATCTTATATGAATACATACATATTATATATTTATAACTTATTGTAAATATAAAAATAGTCATGTGTTATTTTACAAAATTTGATTATTTATTATATTATTTATTAATGGTTATTTTTATTTTATTTTTTATGATATTATTATTATTTTTTGTTAATTGTACAATAAAAAACTTAAATACTTAATTTTTAAATTTTATATTATTAATGGACTATAAATGATAAATAATTATATCTCATTATTTATTCCAAAAAGAATATAATTTGTTTATAGTTTTTTATTATCAAACTTAGTTTTTTTTTTTCAAAACGACAGAATTAACTATTAAAACAAAAGAGCGAACACCGTTCGAATACAAAAGCCAACCTCCAGAAATAAAAACTTGAGAGACACGCCACAGGCGGTCTAAAGCCTCACAGAAAAACACAGAACAACAAAGCCCTCAAACACCAAGAAAAACAAACTAAGAAAGGACCCCCAACCACTGCATAAGCCTAGCTAAGGAAATCCTTCCCCACAACAAAACCTACTACTAAAACAGCAAACACTAACAAACCAAGAACAAAACAAAAGAAACCAACAGCTAACTATGCACAGCAGAATACTCCAACCACTCAACATGGGCCATATTCACTAGCACCTGCTCAGGGATCAAGGTCTTTTGGAATATCCAGAGGTTCCTGGACTTCCAGAGCCACCAAAGTAAATATGTGGAGAGTTGGATGCGAGCTTCGGCTACCTCTGATTTGTCCAAGGAGCACACAGAGTACCACCAGTCTGGAAAAGAATCAGTCATACCTGCAAGTCCATCCCACTGCACAGGACTGAGATCCCAACACCTTCTAGCCCTTGGACACTTGAAAAAAATGTGCTCTAAAGATTCATGCTCCTCACCACAGAAAATACAAATAGTATCCAAGTCTATACCTCTCCTACTCAGCTGCAAGGAAACTGGGATGCATTTGGACAAGCATTTCCACAAGAAAATATTGATTCTTCCTGCAATCTTAAGCTTCCAATATCTGAACCTGGTGCTAATCTTTATAGAAGATGAAGTGCTGCTTCCAGGGAAATCTGCCTCCAAGAATTTTATAGAAGATAGATGCTTGTACGTACTGGAGACAGAGAAGAAGCCTTTTTTTTCAACCCCCAGAACAGTCTGTCACTCTTGTTAGGATTGATAGATGAAATTTGAAGTATGGCTTTGCTCTCAACAGCATCAAACACCTGGTTGATTAACCATTCATTCCACTGCTTCCCATTGGTCTGCATTAAATCCTTCACCCATAAGAGATGTCCTCTGGCTATTGGAGTTAGAGAAGGTGCAAGCTTATTTAGATTTGGGACCCAGTTGAAGTCATCAATTCTTGTATTGAGTCCATTCCTCACTTCTATTCTTAGCCATTTAGAAAAAACAGGTAAAACATCCATCCAACTATTCCACATCCAAGATCCCCCTTGAATTTTAAGAGCATGGACAATAGAGGTGTGAGGAAAATATCTGTCCTTGAGCAATCTGCTGACTAAAAGATCTGGGTTAGAAGCCACCCTCCATAGCTGCTTACATATCAAAGCTTTGTTAAACAGCTGCAAATCCAAGAAACCCAACCCTCCATGTTGTTTAGGAAGAGACAACCATGCCCATTTTTTCCAGTGGATCCCATGAGTTTGATCAGAGCCTGTTTTCCACCAAAATTGGGCACAGAGTCTGGAAATTTCAGCACAAAGAGTTAAAGGGATCTTGAAGCAAGACATGGGAAAAATTGGCAAAGCTTGGATGACTGCTTTAAGCATCACCTCCTTTCCAGCAGTGCTTAACATTTAAGATTGCCAACTGTCCAGCTTGTTCCTAACTGAAGTAAGAAGGTAGTCAAAAACTTCTTTTTTTTCTTTACCTATTCCAAGGGGTAACCCAAGATACCTGGTAGACCTGTGAGAGGTGATACCATTTAGCAAGGCACAAATAGAGGACCTGATGTGCTGGGGTGTATTCCTACTGAAAAATATGGCCGACTTCTGAAGATTTACTGCTTGCCCAGAGAATAATTTGTATTGCTCCAGTGAATTCAACAGAATAGTGGCTTGATCTGTTCCTGCTCTGCAGAAAAACAAGGAATCGTCTGCAAACAACAAATGAGATAACAAAGGTCCATTCCTTGAAATTTTCATCCCTTTAAGCCTCCCATTTTCAATAGAGTTCACCACCAGAGCTGAGAGAAGCTCTGCCACTATTATAAACAGGTAAGGGTACAGAGGGTCCCCTTGCCTAATTCCCCTTGATGGAATCACATAGCCACTGAGGGATCCATTAATTTTGAAAGAAAAGGAAGCAGAAGTAACACAGATCATAATTAACTTCACAAAATCTGGATGAAAACCCATTTTCAGCATTATTTTTTTTAAACACATCCATTCAACTCGGTCAAAAGCCTTGATAAGGTCTAACTTTAAAGCCATAAAGAAATTTGGCCCAGAAGAATGTCTGTTTAGGAAGTGGAAAGCTTCCTGCCCAATAATAACATTATCAACCAATTGTCTATCCTCTACAAAAGCTGCTTGGTAGGCACTGATGCAGTGAGAAAGGCAAGATTTAAGTCTGAGTGCCAATATCTTAGAGATCAACTTGTAAACCACACTACACAGGCTGATGGGCCTAAAATGACCCATGGTTTCAGGATTGAACACTTTGGGTATAAGGGAAATAACTGAGTGATTACAATATTTGAGAATCATACCTGACTGAAAGAAACACAACACTGCTGCCAAGAGGTCCTTTTTGATAAGATCCCAAAAGTGCTGGTAAAAAGCAGCAGTCATGCCATCTTCCCCAGGAGATTTGTCAGGGTGCAAACTGAATAAGGACTGTTTAACCTCTTCTTCCTCCACTAGCTTTAGAAGTGCTTGATTCATATCATTAGTAATTGTGGTAGGGATTAAAGGAAGGATGAAGTCCCCACCCCAACTACCTTCAGTGGTAAATAAGGTGTTATAGAAATCAGCAATGTGCTTCTCAATTTCCTCCTGAGATGTGAAAACAGCACCTTGAGGAGAGATGATCCTGGTAATAGCATTACTCCTCCTCCTCTGCATAGTAAGAGTGTGAAAGAACCTTGTGTTTGCATCCCCCTCTTTGAGCCATTTGGACTTAGCTCTCTGCTGTCAGTACATTTCTTCTTGTTTATGAGCCAAATTCAATTCCTTCCTTGTTGCTTCCCATTCATTCCAGTTAACATTTGCTTTGTCCTCATTCATTGCCTCCATCTTCAGAGTAAGATCAGCTATTGTAGCTTGTCTCTGAGTGTGAAACCCTGAGCTCCATTTGAGAAGAGCAATCCTTGTGCATTTAACCTTTTCTTTTAATTGGAAAAATGGAGTACCAGTTGTCTCTGTGAGCCAAGCTTTCTTAACAACTTCTTCACATCCCTCCTTGCTTAACCACCTCTTATCGAAGTGAAACATTGATTTTTTTCTTCTCTCTGGCCAGCCCTTGATCCAACAGTAAGGCAGAATGATCAGAAGCACTTCTTAATTGATTTAGAACAGAGGCATTAGGATATAGCTGATTCCAATCTGAGGAGCCAAAACATCTGTCTAATTTTTCTTCAACCATCTCTGGGAATGCTCTGTTATTGCACCAAGTAAATGAGGGTCCCTTCATTCTGACTTCTTCCATGGCCATGCTATTCACAAAAGCAGAGAAACCTTGAAAAGAATTAGGGTTCCTGAAATTACCCCCATCTTTATCAGAGAGATAAAGGATATCATTCCAATCTCCTATTGCAAACCATGAATCTCCCCAAGAAAATTTGTCCTCAACCAGCTCCTCCCATTGACCAGCCCTGATACTTTTGATGGGACTAATATACACAAAAATCCTCATTGAGAGACATCCTGGAGCATTTGAAATTCCACAGCAATATAGAAGCTTTTGCAAATTGTTTGTTTAATAACTACCTGGGGCTTCCAAAACAGGGCCAAACCACCACTGAGACCTGAGGGATCCACAGTGATGCATTTGTCCTCAAACCCTAACTTTTTGCACACTGAGTTTACAAAAGATTTGGTTTTTTTAGTTTCTGAGAGAAAAAGAAAAATTGGGTGATGAGCTTTCAATAGCTCTCTGATTTGGGAAATTGTAGAGGGCCCACCCAGCCCTCTACAATTCCACACCATAGCTAACATTTATCACTTGGGTGCCATTCTAGGCTGGCCACCCCCACCCTTTCAGAGTTAATATCAAGTTGAGAACTTTTACCTTGTTTCTGCAGCTTAGCATCTTTATCTGAGGTTGATAGATCACATTCTGAGGAGACCCTCTTGGAACCTGATATGTTGTCGATCACAATAAGAAAAACCGGTTCTCTTTGAAGTCTGCCTGCTCTGCTGCCAGTCCTTCTCCAAGTTCTAGGAGGACCCATAAGGGATTTAGACACTGCATCCTTCTTCTCTGCAAGGCTAGCCTCCTCTGTTTGTTTCTGAGCTTCAACTTCCATCGCAGCAACAACCTCCTTAGTACCTGGTGCAACTGAATTATGAACTCCCTGTGGGCTTGTAGCTATTTTTGAAGATGGAAAGGATGTTGTAGACTCCAGCTGCCTTGGAGATTCCAGTTGTACCATTTGGTTCTGAGAAACATTTTGAAGAGGAATTAATTGATTACTGTGCTCATTTCGACTGGTGGATGCTCTTACTGAATCTATTTGTTCAGAACTAGAAAGGGAATTAGGGGGTGGGGAACCCCTATTGCCTAAAGTTGATCCTCCCCATCTCAACCCCTCAGTCGCTTTCAACCAGTCTCCGTACTGGCCCTCTCTTAGAGTTTTATTCTTGATATCTTGTAATCTCTTCTGGCAGGTTCGGTCCAGGTGCCCAATTTTGCCACAGTAGTGGCACAGATTCATTAATTTTTCATACTTAAATCCAACACTTACCATTTGATCTCCTAGCCGAATTTTGGCAATCCTGAGAATGGGTTCATCCAGTTTCAGAGTAACTAGGAGCTTTAATATTTTGCTGCCATGGCTTCCATTATTCACCATCACTACATTGCATACATCTTTGAAGGTCTTACATATCTTCATACCAACCTCCATACTAAGCCAATTTAGAGGGAGATTAGTGACCTGTGCCCAGAGATTAATTTCTTGAAAGCATGGATGATAGCTGTTAAGATTGTGAGTCCACTCCCTCAGAATTAAGTACTGATTCTCAAAGCTCCAGTTTGATCCTCCTGCTACTCTTATTTTATCTTCCTTGCTATGAAAAATAAATTGGAAGTAATTAGGGCTAAGTTCTTTCACTTCCATCGGTTGATTGAGCCTCCATATATGCGTCATCGCTCTTTTCACTCCGAACCATCCAGCCACTCTATCCCCAATTATTTTCCCAAATAAACTCCTTTGGCATTCGTCGTCGCTCAATTTGATGTCTTTCTGAGCAATGTCAATAATGTTGTCCTCCCTTTCAGAAAGAGAAAAGTCCCCCAATCGCGACGATAGATCGTCATTTAGATTCTCCTGAGTTTGGTCCTCCATCAATAACCCTAAATCAGAAAAGAGATCCAAACCAAAAACCCTCCTCAGAAAATTATCAACAGAAGAATGAGAAGAAGTAACACCAACTAACAATCAAAGGAAACAACAATCATAAGAACGACAATCGGAAGAAAATCGAAGCTCTCAACGAGAGAATCGTAAGCTCTCAACGAGAGAATCATCCTTTCAAACTTAGTTAATAAATTATTTGTTACATAATATTTTAATTGAAAAATTATTTTATTTAATTTTTCATATGAAAGGGATGGGTTGGGTAAAGCCCAAATTTAAGATTGGGTTACTCGTTTACCCTACGAAAACCCACTAATCCGCCGGGTAAAACCCAACCCGAATCCGAAGATCACTATCCGAGTAACGTATTTGGTTTAGGTAGGGTAAATTATATGCGGGTCGGGTTCGGATTTGCCAAAACCCATACCCAACCCAACCCATTTACATCTCTAATTTTAAACAATGATCTAAATTAACTATTGTCATTCTCTTTTACAGGTTTGATAAAACAAATAGACAATAACATTATATGATAGTTATTGCATAGATAAAATTTTGTTCATTTGTTGTTTTTGGAAAAGAGAAATGTCGTTTCATTTCAAATTTATGTTTTTAAAAATATTTTTGTGCTTGATAAATATTTTTATTCTTCAAAAACAGTTATTTTTGTTCATTTTATTTTTGTTGTTGTTGGTGTAAAAAATTATTCTCATTTTGACTTAGACATATGTTTTAAGAACTTATTTTATTCAAAAGAATATAAATAATTTCTGAAATTTTAGAAATATTGTAAAAGAATATTATTAATCTCAAATTTTCTACTTATTAATTTATTAAAAAATGATTAATGAATTAGCTAAGACGTTATATTATAATTAAATTAATTGTAAGAAAGTAATATTAAATAATGGACTAATTATATAAAATAAAAAACATATTTATAATATAAAATAAATAATTTTTTTACCAAACAATGTCATTGTGTATAAATCTAATATATGTAAAAATTAGTTATCAAAATTACTATATATACTTTAACATGTGTTTCTATTTTTAATACTTTTTCATATTCATAATAAATTATAATTATATAAAATAAATTAAACATTCAGCAAAGTTATTGTTAAGCAGACCTAACCATTAAACGTTCATACATTTTCAATAGGTATACTAGAATGTCATACTCTAAAATACAAAAACAAAAGTATGATTTTTATTCCATACATATATTTTTATTAACAAAAGGTATGGTTGATTTCTTTGGTTTGTTCGGAGGCTAGGGTGTTGGTCTTGCTAGGCCTCGCAGTGGCGGGCATGGTTCCAAAGCTTCGGTTTCCTCGTAGCTGGCTTTGCCTGCTGTCTTTCCCGGATGTTCTTGCTGAGGGCAGTTTATTATTTTTTTGTTTAGGTTTTTTAGGTTGTAGTCTTTGTTTTCATTTGTTCTGGCCTTGTGTTGTGTGTTCTGTGTTTTAGGTTTGGGTCGTTGGTCTCTGTGAGCCCGAGTGTCATCTTATTACCCCGTTGGGGTCTGACACTCGGGTATTACCCTATTGGGGCCTTTTTGGTTGTTTGTTTTTTCTCCCTTTGGGAGCTTTTAGTGTCGTAGTGGTTAGTTTGTTGGTCTAGGGTATTACACCGTTGGGGTCTGTTCTAGGCGGGCTTCGGCCTGTCCTCCCATTATATTCTGTTGTTGGCTGTTTTTATTCAGCTATTGGTTGTCTATATTCAGCTCGTGGTTGTATCTTTTGCACGTTTGTGCCCTTTTATAATATCTCTATCGTTCCGAAAAAAA
>CACSLK010000984.1:12180448-12202418 GCA_902706635.1 Striga hermonthica
ATATAAATATGAAATAAAATGTAATTTTTTTTTATGACAAGTATTTATTATTTTTTTTCTTGAATTTAATTGTATAATATAAATATGAAATAAAAATGTAAAGACGTGAAGAATTTGAGCAACGTAGAGATTTGATGGAGCTGACAAAACATTGGTCGTCCACTTTTAAATGTCCCAATCCAATCACTTTCCTTAATATAGCATAATAGCAACAACAATTATTAAAAATAACTAATTATTAAAGGATTAAAGTTTTTAATTTCATTTTGCATTTTACTACAATTCAATCACAATATATGGTCACCATCGAGATCAAAATGTTGTACAAGTAATTCCATTCCCACTGTTTTTTTTTTCCTTTTATAGTTTGAATTTAAAAACCAAAATTGCATTATAAATTGCAAAAAAAATAATAATAACAATAAAATAAAACAGTAAGTAAAAAAAAAAAAAACCCGCGGGCGGGCCGATTTGGCCCGCGGGCTAATGCGGGCGGGCTACGGACCATGGATTTCCCAGCCCGTAGAAATGCGGGCCATTTTGGCCCGCCCGTTTGAACCGCGGGCCGGAGCGGGCCGGGCCGGTCCGGCCTGTTTGACAGTGCTAATTTTATGTATTAGGTCTTTGTATAATTTTTTTCTTATCAACTCTTCTGATCGTTTTGAAGAATGAATGATTACATATGTAATTTTGTCAAATCTAAGCATTGATGTTTTATTTTATAGTTATTATGGCAAATCTGGTCAAACTCGAATTTGAGACTCTTGATATCTATGGGAAAAATTATATTTCATGGACAATAGATGCGGAAATTCATTTGGCTGCAAGGGGATTGGTAGAAACAATAATCTCCCCAAATGATTCATCAATACAAGATAGAGCTAAAACAATGATATTTCTGCGACATCATTTGAATGAGGGATTGAAAAATGAATATTTAACTGTGAATGATCATGCGGATCTTTGGAAAGCCTTGAAAGAAAGGTATGATCATCAGAAAACAGTAATTCTCCTTCAGACTCGTTATGAACAGATGCACTTACGTTTTCAAAATTTTAAAACTGTAAACGTACAATTCAGCAATGTTCCGCATTTGCTCAGTATTGAAATTATGCGGGGGAAGCATAATTGATTACGATATGATGGAAAAAACGTTGTCCACATTCCACGCTTCCAGCGTACTTTTGCAGCAACAATACAGAGCAAAAGGCTTTGTGAAATATTCTGAGTTGATTTCTTGTTTGTTGCTAGCTAAACAAAATAATGAGTTGTTAATGAAAAACCATGTATCTAGACCCACGGGGTCTACTACGGTCCCTGAAATAAATGTTGTAATATCTAGACAGGGAACCGAAAATGAAAACAACCAAACACATGTCATGGATATACCTCGGGACGTGGCTGTGGCCGTGGATATGGTCCAAATCACCGATTTGGCCGAGGCCACATATTTCACCGAGGGTATAGCTCGGGCCGAGAATATAATCGTGGACAAGGCCGTAACTATGCCAAAAAATATGAAAGAGTGAGAAATTTCCAGCCAAAATTTGAACAGAATAATGTGACGAAAAATAATGATGAAAATGCATGTTATCGATGTGGAAGAAAGGGAGATTGGGCACGAAATTGTTGTGCTCCGAGACACGGTGTTGATAATTATAAAGATTCCCATAAATCAAAAGATAAGAATATAGAAACTAATTTTATGGTTGGAGAATTCTCTGAAAATGATGCAACACGTGTGAATGACGACTATGGCATCGATGACATATTGAAACTGAATTTTGTCGATGCGGTGTTTGAAGACAGAGCTAGAAATGACCAAAAGAATAACTGATGATCATTTTTTTTGCTTTCTGAGTTTTATTGTATTTGTGTGTGGACTACTTTTATCTGTATTTCGAATTTGATCAATAATAAATGTTGTTTTCTTTTAGATCATGGATCGGTCTCGAATCCAAGATGGAGATATATGTCTTGCACATTGTGCCACTACTCATACTATACTTAAAGACAGAAAATATTTTGTTCACTTAGAAATAAATAAAGCGAAAGTGAACACAATATCAGGGAGTGCAAAGATAATTGAGGGGTCTGGCAAGGCCATATTTTTTATGATGGAAGGTACAAAATTTACATTGAATGATACATTATTCTCCCACAAAATCAACAACAAATTTGTTGAGTTTTATAGATATCCGAATGAATGGATACCACGTTGAAACAATAAATATATGAGGGGTTGAATATCTTTGCATTACCTCAAATATTGCGGGAAATAAATGTATTTTGGATAAGTTACCCGCTTTATCCTCGGGTTTATATTACACACGTATTAATATAATCGAGGCTTATGCTGCAACAAATTCAAAGTCGAATGAAATGTTTAAACTTTGGCATGATCGACTTGGTCACCCTGACTTGATAATGATGCGAAGAATTATTGAAAATTCTAGTGGTCATCCATTAAAAAATCAGAGGATATTGCAAACACATGAATTGACATGTGCCTCATGTTCTCAAGAGAAATTGATAGTGAGACCATAACATACTAAAGTCGGACACGAATCACCATTATTTTTTTAAAGGATTCATGGTGATATACATGGACCTATTCATCCACCTTGTGGTCTATTCAGATATTTTATGGTGTTGATTGATACCTTTTGTAGATGGTCTCACGTGAGTTTGTTATCCACTCGAAATGTGGCATTTGCTAAATTACTCGCCCAACTTATTAAACTAAGGGCTCAATTCCCAGATTATATTATCAAAAGAGTTAGACTTGACAATGATGGTGAGTTTACATATCAAGTATTTAATGATTATTGTATGGCAGTGGGAATTGATGTTGAACATCTTGTGGCACATGTTCACACTCAAAAAGGTCTAGCAGAATCATCAATCAAACGACTGCAACTTATTGCTAGACCATTGATAATGAGGACAAAACTCCCCACTTCAGTATGGGGACATGTTATTCTGCATCCAGATGATCTAATTTTAATAAGATCAAGTGCATACCATACATACTCGCCATTACAGTTGGCATATGGTCGAGAACTAAATATTGCACATATAAGAGTTTTTTGTTGTGCAGTGTATGTACCAATTGCTTCGCCCCAACGTACAAAAAATGGGGCCTTAAAGAAAGTTGAGAATATATGTTGGATATGAATCTTCATCAATAATCAAATACCTTCGAGCCAAAAACATGTGATGTTTTTACAGCTCAGTTTGATGATTGTCATTTTGATGAAGAATTGTTTCCCCATTAGGTGGGAATGAAAAGTCAATTGAGAGAAATATTAAATGGAGTACATCATCAATATCATATCTTGATCCTCCCACCAAACAAAGAGAGCAAGAAGTTCAAAAGATCATACATCTGCAGAATATTGCAAATCAATTGTCAGATGCATTTACTGATTTAAAAAGGGTGACCAAATCACATGTGGCAGCCGTAAATGTTCCTGCTCGAATTGAGATTCCAAAAGAAATGGCAAATGACGATATGTCAAATGAGTCAAAGACACGCTTGAAACGAGAAAGACCAATTGGGTCTAAAGATAAGAATCCTCGAAAGAAAAGAGAAATCCATGACCCGAATTTGAAAAAGAATCAAGATGATGGAAAAATTTCGGGACAATATGAAAATATTGAAATTTTCATCAATTACGTAAATAATTGGGATCTTTGGAAGTGTGATGAGATCATAAATATTAATGATGCATTTGCATATATGGTATCGAAAGAAATTGATAATGAAGTTGAGGATCCTGAACCAAAATCTGTAACTAAATGCCAGAAAAGAATGATTGGTATAAATGGAAAGACGTCATCCAAGCCGAGTTAGATTCACTCAATAAACGAAAATTTTTTAGGCTTATTTCCATTATATCAAAAGGCATAAAACCTATTGGATACAAATGGGTTTTTATCAGAAAAAGAAATGAGAAAAATGAGATCACGAGATATAAAGTGCGCCTTGTTGCACATGGATTCTCCCAAAGGCCTGAGATCAATTATGATGAGACATATTCCCCTGTCATGGATGCAATTACTTTCAGATACTTGATGAGTTTAGCTGTCCATGAAAACCTTGAGATGCGTCTCATGGAGTTGTAACTGCTTACTTGTATGGATCATTAGACACCGATATATACATGAAAATACCAGAAGGAATCAGAATGCCCAAAGCACTGAACTCCAAACCTAAAGAGTTATGTGCGTTAAAGTTACAAAGATCATTATATGGCTTGAAACAATCCGGGCGTATGTGGTATAATTGTTTGAGTGAACAATTACCAAAAAGGGGATACTTGAATGATCAAATATGTATGTGTGTCTTTATAAGAAATCACATGATGGAGTTGTGATAATTGTTGTCTATGTTGATGCTCTTAATATTATTGGGAGAACAAATGAAATTCGAGAAGCAGTCACTTTTTGAAAGGCGAATTTGAAATGAAAGATCTCGGAAAAACCAAATATTGCCTCGGCTTACAGATAGAGAGAGTAAAAAATGGGATATTTGTCCATCAATCTAACTATAGTAAAAGAGTACTGAGATGATTTAATGTGGACAAAGTTAATCCCCTTAGTACTCTGATGGTTAACCGAACATTGGATGTTGAAAAGGATCCATTTCGACCTTGTGAAGAAAATGAAGAAATACTTGGTCATAAGGTATCATATATGAGTGCAATAGGAGCTCTGATGTATCTTGCTAATTGCACTAGACCAGATATATCTTTTGCAACAAACTTATTAGCAAGATATAACTCATCACCTACGAGGAGATACTGATATCAAATCAAGCATATATTCCGTTATCTCCAAGGAACAATCGATCTGGGATTATTTTACTCAAATGATAATAAACATGAAATGATTGGTTTTGCAGATGCAGGATATTTATCAGACCAACATAAGGCAAGATCTCAAATTGGCTACGTATTCATTATTTGTGGAACTGTATTTTCTTGGCATTCTCAGAAACAGACACTAGTTGCTACATCTTCAAACCATGCTGAAACCATTGCACTGCATGAAGCAACTAGGGAAAGCATATGACTCAAAAACATGACTCAACACATTCAACAAGCCAGTGGATTATCGAATAATAAAGATCCGACAGTTATAATTGAAGACAATGCAGCATGTGTCGCTCAAACCAAAGAAGGATACATTAAGAGTGACATAACTAAACATATCCCACCAAAGTTCTTCTCATACACTCAAGAGCTTGAAAAGAACAAACAGATCAAGATTCAATACATCTGATCAAGTGATAAGGCAACAAATTTATTTACAAAGGCACTCCCAACTACAACGTTCCGAAAGCATGTCCATAACATTGGAATGAGACATCTTCGAGATTTGCACTGATGATAACTCGAGGAGGAGCATGTGCGGTTGTACTCTTTTTCCCTTATCTCGATTTTTTCCCACAGGGTTTTTCCGGATAAGGTTTTTAATGAGGCAACATGAACGCACATTGCATAGTACTTGATGGTCACAAGATATAATTCCTTATGATGACAGGAAAACACTGGAGTAGTTGTACTCTTTTTTTTTCTTCGATCAAGTTTTTTCCCATTGGATTTTCTTGACAATGTTTTAATGAGGCAATACGTGGATACTCCACTAAAGATGATCTATTTGAGGGGGAGCAACGTTGTGCTTCAACAATGTTCAATTTTTGTCCCACCGGGTTTTTCCTGACATGCTGAAGTAGCGATATCTGATGGCCATAAGATACACTCCAAGTTTTCCTAACATGTTGAATAACTAATGTACATTTTATTATTATTGTTAGTCCAAGGGGGAGTGTTGTGAATAATGGACTAACAATAGTCATTTGTACAAATTGAACTATGAATAGTTCTATTATGTAAAAATGTCAAGAAAGGTGACAAAAGTTTTGCCTATAAATATTGCTCAATTCATTGAGCATATACACACAGAAATAAGAGAAAGAAATAAAGGAGAGAAAATTCAGTAAAATTTATCTCCGATTTCTATATTTGTGTTCTTTATTTTCCCAGTATTTATAACACCTTTCATTTTTTTATTATTTTTTTAGGTTTTTAATGGAAGGAACGTAGGCCACGTTTGAGATACGATTATTGCTCACTTTTATATTAATTTTTACATTTAGTTCAGCAGATCTATTAATACGGTTTTGCTATGAACCCAGCAGTTGGCTCCATAGTGGAGCCAATCTTCTATATACAACAAACAAACCTATCATAATAATAAAATTAATTAGTGTTATTTAAGTAATCAGAAAATATGGTGGGTTTACTTGTTGTATAAATAAGGTTGGCTCTACAATGAAGCCAACTGTTGGTTACAAAGCAAAATCATCTATTAATATAGAAAGAGACAATGATATTTACTTGAAATATATATTTATATTTATATCTATACTAATATAAAAAGGTTGTTGGAAAAAATACATAAATAGTAACTTTGACTTTTACTTAAATTTTTGACTTACTATTATAAGAAAGGTTTTAAAAACACACGAGATTAAGAAAAAAATGAGCAAGTCAATTTCCCACACAATTTTGGCAAAATCTGATTCTCACTATACTTTCAAAATAATATACTTATCTATTACAAATAAGATGAAGAATATAAAATGAAGAATATTTAAATTTGGATATAAAATATATCTACAATTTATACAAATAAGATAGGAGGGTCAGTAAATATGAATATAAAATTTGTCTCCAACTGGAAGATGAAGACCAAAACCACACAACATATTATTTTGAGAGTTGTTTATATATGATTTTTTATATTTTGTATTCTTTTTCTTTTAATAATAATGAGATGATAAATATAAATAATTATATTTCAATTAAAGTATTTTAAAAAAAATAAGGGATATGTTTGCTCGTGCATCGAACAGATTACTCACTAGTATATTGAAAGAGGCTGATGCTAAATTTTTAAATAGTAGGTTAACTTTTTAGTTTTAAAAAGTTGACTTACTAATCAAGGAATTTTTTTTAAAAAAAAAATTATTTTAATATCTTTTCATTTCCATGTTTCAAATTCCCGTATTTTTAGAGAAAATTAATGAATTTCAAATTTTTGAATCTGCAAAGATGTTTGCATTCCAGGTTGACGGTTTTGCTATGAAGCCAATAGTTGGCTCCATAGTGGAGCCAACCTTCTATATACAACAAATAAACTTACCATATTAGTAAAATTATATTAGAGTTATTTAAATGATCAGAGAATATGATAGGTTTACTTGTTGTATATAGAAAGTTGGCTCCACTATGGAGCCAACTGTTGGCTTAATAGCAAAACCGTCCAAGTTGAATAATTGCCTGAATTTCAAGTGAAAAATTAATCTACTCTACAATTGCGTTGGCTCAAGTGTTAAGCAGCTTGATGTCGCTTAAGCAAGGTCTCGAGTTCGATTCCTTGTGGATGCAGAAAACTCTTGTTGGGAGACTCACCCATCACTGCCAGGTGTGCGACCTGGGTCGACCAACGAATTAGTAGGGGCATAGTTCCAGATACCGTGGCTGGCTACCAAAAAAAAAAAAAAAAGAATTACTATATTTTTTCATTATTCAAAATATCTTTATTAACCAAATTAGTTCCTCTTAAAATAAATTACTATTTTTTTACAAAACAAATGAAAAGAAAATCTTTTATCTTTCGAGGCTTTTACTTTTCCCTCATTTATTTTACAACACAATTAATTTTCTAATTTTCAAATCATTATATCTTTACCACAAAATCTAATAAATTCCTTCCAGTTTCATTTGCATATGTCAAATATGATATATCATTAATATTGTTGCATTTTTTTTTTCTACTTTTAACTACTACTACTACTACTATTATTATTATTATTATTATTATTATTATTATTATTATTATTATTATTAATGTAATTTCCGTTCAAAAACTTAATAATGTTTTCAGGGGCAGATCTAGCAAAAATATTGAGGGGGGGCCAAATTATATAATGAAAAAATATAAAATATTATAACAATGAGTGCAAATACAAAAACATACTTTCATAGTCGTTCTTTACGAGTTTTCATGGCCTGATATCGCTCGATAATAACGTCATTACTAATTTTCAAAAAGGTTTCTTTTTCTACATAAACTAGTAGTCTATCATTTAACCAATCGTCAGTCATTCGATTGCTCAACCTATCCTTAATAATATTCATGGCGGAAAATACTCGTTCCACAGTAGCCGTTGTAACCGGCAAAACCAACACCAAAGTTAAAAGTTTGTAAACCAAATGAAACACCTTGTGCTTTTTCGTCTGCACCAACTTCTCTGCAAGTTCACCGAGTCCTTTCAATTCTTTAAACAAACTGTTGAAGTGCATATCAACAATATAATTCTGCAACTGATCATCAAGAATAAGAACATCAGATAAAGAAAAGTCTTGAGGATAAAACCCGGCCATCTTGACTAATTACCCCTTGTCGAAAGCAGAAAAAGAATCTCGTGGAGATAAACAATCTATACAAAGTAGCAACTCCGTACTAGCCTCTGAAAAACGATCATGTAATTCTTGTAGTTGCAAATCAATCACGGCACAGAATAAAATCCACTTGATAATGATGCAAATTCGTTATTTTGGGTGCATTACAAAGTGGACGACCGCGGGGATCAAAGCGAATAAACATGCTAGTCATATCGGGGACATCAATAGAATGTTTCTCACAAAACTTACAAACCTCGTCAAATAATAAATCCCATCCACTATCTCTCAACTTTTGAAGTCGATACCTACAAACTCTAACCAAATCCATTGCATTCACAATATCTTGGTCTCTCATTTGTAGCTTGGGACAACTCATTCGATATTCCCAAAATGATTTTCACCATATGCAAATTTAGCACAAATTCAAAGCAATGAATCGACTTCAATAATATCTCCACCTCTACCTTTTGGATAGAAGTAGAATAATCATCCACATAGATCACATCAAGCACATCACCCACAGGAAAAAAATAAAGAAATCAAGCTAATCAAAGATCTATAATGTGAGCCCCAACGTGTATCACCGGGTCGTTGAAGACTAGTTTCTTGGTTTAGACCTCGTCCACTTGAAATCTCACCCCTTTCTAGTGCTCCGTCAATATAGCTCATTTGTTTTTCTCGAAGAAGATCACAACGTTTAGAAGAACCCCCAACAACATTCATCAGTTGAGAAACCACCCGAAAAAAATCAGCAATCGGAAGATTCTTTGTAGCCACAACTACAAGGGTTAGTTGGAGCTGATGAGCAAAACAATGCACATAATGTGCACTTGGATTCTCATTTAAAATAATTGTTTTTAAACCATTAAGCCTCCCTTGCATATTACTAGCCCCATCGTAACCTTGCCCTCGCAATTTAGATATGCTTAATTTATGTCTCGACAACATCTTGCCAATGGTGTCTTTAAGAGAAATTGCCGTAGTACTTGTGACATGTTCAACTCCAATAAAATGTTCTTTTACATGTCCACAAGAATCTACATATCTCAAAATGACAGACATTTGTTCTTTAGTTGATATGTCACGTGATTCATCAACCAAAATAGAGAAAAAAGAATCTCCAACATCTTTCAATATCACATTAACAGTTTCTGCGGCGCAAGCATATGACAAATCTTTTAAAATGCTAGGAGCTGTTAACTTGCAATTTTTAGGAGCATTTTCCATTGTCACCGAAGCAATGTCATCATTATGAGCTCTTAAAAATTTCAGAGTGACAAGAAAATTACCTGGACTAATGGAATCCTTTGACTCATCATGACCCCGGAAATGTAGCCCCAATCGCAACAAATGTCGTGCACAATCAAGAGATGCAGTGAGCCGAATGCGATAATCAACTCTCATTTGTTTAGACTATTTTTCTAGAGTTGTTTGAATGTGCACATTTTGATTCATCAATGCATCACAATTCATGCGCGCTTGATTGTGTTCACTATCATGTTTCCCGACATGAACATCAAGTCTCGACTTTTCTTTCCAAGATCTGAATCCCTCTGTAACAAAGGTTTCCCCTCCTGATTGTTTTCCTCTGTTTGGTTTAAAAAGATAACAATAGAGACAATATGCAGCATCTTTAGAAATGCTATACTCCAACCACGCATGTTCAGTAAACCAACCAGCAATAAATCTTCTGGCCTTTGTTGATGACGAAGAGACTTTTGTCATGGGATAATGGTGATCAAACGGTTGACAAGGACCTTTCTGCAAATATGCTCTTCGAACTTGGTCTCTAATCTTTGGACTGTACCTTGAGATTGGAATTCTCAACCCAGGATCAGAGGGAAGTTGAGAAGGATCAAACTCCTTGATCACCATTAAACTGCGGTCGTAGGTTCTTTCTGCCCAGTGATGTCAGAATTTCCCTCATTTCCATTTGGATTCAAAGTATCCTCATTTGGGACATTTTCACAAACACTTTGTGGATGGGGCCTTTTTTTATAATATCTCTCCATATCTGATATACAACAAATAAATGCACAATCAATTGAAATTCTCTACTTTTACATATCACACTTTAAAAAACTATAAACACATTAGGGATTGAATTTGAAATTTCTTCTAAAAAATAATAAATTTACCAATACCTAAAAAATAAAGAAGAATAATTTTTACCAATACCAAAATAAACATAAACGGTATTACCTTGCAAATCGTCTTCTCGAACAATTGGAATTGATAAACTTTTCTACTCTTTTCTCTCTTTCTCCTCTCTTCTTTCCCCCTTCTCTTTTTTCTTTCTTCTTTCCGCGTGAAAGCCCGCTGCCAGGCTTAAGGCTACTAACTTAATTCTATTTTTTTTATTTAAATAAGAAAGCAACTAAGCAAAGCTTTATTTTTTTATGTTATGTTGGGTTAAGTTTGTTGTTAAATTAAGACTTTTTTTATATGGACTCATTTTTGTTTTTTTTTTATGGACTCATAATTAAGACTTTTTTTTAATGGACTCATAGCTTAGTAATATTCTTGTAGAAGCATAATCAATATGGGCTAATATATATAGAGGAATTTGCATCCTCCACTTAAACAATCTAAAAATATTACATAATTCCATCCCTTATATAATTATTTACAAATTAACTAAAAATGTTATACTTATTTACATATATGCCTAAAAAACTAATTTCCTATTTTTACGGTAACTTCTCATCAACTCTCTCTCCTCTTCCCTCTCTCTTCTTCACACACGACTCTTTCTCTCTTTTCTTCTGTCAAAACTCAAAAGCTCCCCAATTTATTTTCCAATTCTTGTGATTGATCACCTTTTTCGCTCCACATCTTCTGATATGATAATTAATTTATATTTACTTCGTTTCGACTGAATCGGTCGACTCCTTCGAAGCCCCTTCATAGAAGTCCGCCACATCCTCCGATCCCCTTTTCGTCGCCGCATTCGCCTCCGCCTCGCCCAAGCACCACCGTCTTGCGGGTGAAAACATCCGCGATGAGGCCCGAAGTCGCGCCTCATCACACGGCTTCTCCGCCAAGAACGTCCCCTTCAACGCCGAATTTATGGACAAATTTAATACACAATATCTCGATATCTCTGTAACAAAAACTTCTCGGCTTCTCACCGCCCACCTTCACCATCTCCAGATCTGTAACAAAAAAACTTCTGGGCTTCTCACCGCGCACCTTCACCATCTCTAGAGTATATGTCGAGTATATTTTCGGTATATGATGCGGCTTCTACCATCTCCAGAGTATATGTCGAGTATATTTTCGGTATATACCGAAAAACTTTTCAGCTTCTCACCGCCCACGACTTTTTTTTTTTTCGGTATATGTCGAATATATGTCCAGAGTATATGTCGAGCATATTTTCGGTATATGCTGAAAAACTTCTCGGCTTCTCACTAGACATATACTAACATAAACTCAAAATATACTACCTAGCGGCTGTTTGAATTACAATGTACAAGTTGTGTGAAAATAGGGACTGGCTCGAATTTGAATTGAGGATCATGTTTTTTTTCCCCTGGTTGTGGCGGAAATCAAGGTAACTGAATGGATTCTGAATGGAAGATCACGATTGGATGCAATCTATTAAATAATATAGCAGTTTTAGGTATAGATGAAAATACTTTTTCCTTAAGGTAAATTTAAAAATATTTTAATATCTAGTGGGATGGGTAAAAATTTTCCATATATATATAGGTGTTTTTTTTCCAGTGTGGGCCTAGGCCCACACTGGTCCTTCACTACATCCGCCCCTGAATGTTTTTATTTGTTACCCATTTTTATATATAATATTAAATTATCTTCATTTTACGGTCTTCATTTTGACATTCATATGATATGTATAAATAAAAATTGATTACTTTTAGGATATTAATAAGTTTATTAGTTAATACTGCATATACAAAACGAACTTAAATTTCTTATTTAATATTAATTGAAAGTAAGAAATTAGTCTCAAATTATTCATGCTAATAAATAAATAAATGGTTTTTGTTATGATAAGTGGAATCTACCACTAATAAATATCTTATCATTTGAATTATTGTACTAAGATATATTGAAGTTTTTGCCATTACATTATTGAAGGCTCTCAAATTCTTGGTTGGACCAAGTCTTAGCAACAGTCATAAGGAGGACCCTCACCTTCTCATAGCGAGAAATCATAGCCCAAACCATAAATAGGTTGATAGGGCTATTTCTTCCCGCTCACCCTTCTTCTCTCCTTTATATCTTCACTTCGCTTCGTTCCAGTAAGGACAACAAAACCTATACTTATGTGTGTTCGACACTATAACTTATAGGCGGGACCAGTTGTAGTATGATCGTCGAGTGGCGTTCTGCTCGATTAGGCGAATGCGAGTGAGGAGAGCAAAGTGAGTCTCGACGTTGCCAGGAGAGGAAAGATGCAATTGACTTCATAACACCTTATCAACACGAGCGCTCTACCCAGTCAAGAAAGGTAGGAATATAATAATATATATATATATGTATTATATAAAATTAGTATATTTTTACTAAATATGAATATATTACCATTATTCTTGACAAGTTAGGCTCTGCCACAGTCAAGGATATGTGGTATGAATATACTAAATATGAATATATTACCATTATTCTTGACAAGTTAGGCTCTTCCACAGTCAAGGATATGTGTATACTAAATATGATATTATCTACACATTACCATTATTATTGGCAAATTAGGCTATGCCATAGTCAATAATATGTGGTGATATGATATTATTAAATTTGCTTATGAATTATTATTCAAGTTATAATAAATAATATTATTACTTATACTTAACACCCACAAAATGGTTTACCCAGTAATGTGGCGTGAAATTTATAACTGCTTATTCTTGTGCCCACCGAAAGAATTATCAAGTAGTGTGGAGTGACATTTTTATTTGATTTGTTATTTATATTTATTAAGTTGTTCGCATAATGACTCGGTGAATTTTTAAGGTAATATACATGATTAATTAGAATTTTATAATCTCAAATGATTAGTTAGCAAATATTATATCATTAATTTGTTTCCAACGGCTACTTAACGGCTATATTGCAACGACTATTTGCTAATATCTATATGTAACACTACAATTCATTTTCATAATCCAAACACTCAAAATATATTTTTAAGAAAAAAGAAAAAAAAATGTTTGATCCACTACTAATAATTACCATTATATTGTTTATTATATATGCTTTAGTAGTATTCACGATGTTGTATCATTCTACTAAATTTATATTTTATGTATTAGGCATTTGTATAATGTGTTTATTATTTGCTCTTGTGTACGTCTTGAAGAATTAATGATTGTATATGTAATTTTTCGAATCTAAGAATTGATGTTTTATTTTTATTGTTATCATGGAAAATCTGGTCAAACTCGAATTTGAAGCTCTCGATATATCTGGGAAAAATTATATCTCATGGACATTGGATGCCGAAATTCATTTGGCGGCAAGGGGATTGGAAAAAACAATAATCTCCCCAAATGATTCATCAATACAGGATAAAGCTAAAGCAATGATATTTCTGCGACATCATTTGAATGAGGCATTGAAAAATGAATATTTAACTGTTAAAGATCCTACGGATCTCTGGAAAGCCTTGAAAGAAAGGTATGATCACCAGAAACGGTGATTCTCCCCCGGGCTCGTTATGAATGGATGCACTTACGCTTCCAAGATTCCAAAACTGTAAACGAGTACAATTCAACAATGTTCTGCATTTTCTCGGTATCGAAATTATGCGGAGAAAACATAACTGATTACGATATGTTGGAAAAAACGTTGTCTACATTCCACGCTTCAAATGTACTTTTGCAGCAACAATACAGAGCAAAAGGCTTTGTGAAATATTCTGAATTAATCTCTTGTTTGTTGCTAGCAGAACAAAATAATGAGTTGTTGATGAAAAACCATGAATCTAGACCCACGGGGTCTACTGCAGTCCCTAAAATAAATGCTGTAATATCTAGACAGGGATTCGGAAATGAAAACAGCCAAACATATATGCGTGGATATACCTCGGGACGTGGCCGTGGTCGTGGACGTGGACGTGTCCGTGGCCGTGGATATAGTCCAGATCGCCGATTTGACCAAGTCCACAAATTTTACCGAGGGTATAACTCGGGCCGAGGATATAATCGTGGACGAGGCCGTAACTATGCCCAAAATTATGAAAGGGGGAGAAATTTCCAGGCAAAATTTGAACAAAATAATGTGACGGAGAATAATGATGAAAAGACATGTTATCGATATGGAAGGACGGGATATTGGGCACGAAATTGTCGTGCTCCAAGACACGTTGTTGATAATTATAACAATTCCCAGAAATCAAAAGATAAGAATATAGAAACCAATTTTATGGTTGGGGAACCCTCTGAAAATGATTCAACACGTGTAGATGATGAATATGGCATCGATGACATATTGAACCTGGATTTTGCCGATGCGGTAGTTGAAGACAGAGCTGGAAACGACCAAGAGAATAACTGATGATCATGTTTTTATTGCTTTCTTAGTTTTGTTGTATTTGTGTGTTTTTATTTGTATTTCGACTTTAATCAATAATAAATGTTGTTTTTCTTTTAGATCATGGATCGATCTCGAATCCAAAATGGAGATATATGTCTTGCAGATTGTGCAACTACTCATACTATACTCAAGGACAGAAAATATTTCGTCAACTTGAAATTAAATAAAGTAAAAGTAAACACCATATCCGGAAATGCAAAGATAATTGAGGGTTCTGAAAAAGCCATATTTTTTATGACGGGAGTTACAAAATTTATATTGGATGATGCATTATTCTCCCCAAAATCAACAAGAAACTTGTTGAGTTTTAAAGATATTCGAATGAACGGATACCACATTGAAACAATGAATAAAGGGGGAGTTGAATATCTTTGCATTACCTCAAATACTGCGGGAAATAAATGTGTTTTGGAGAAATTACCAGCTTTATCCTCGGGCTTATATTACACCCGTATTCATATTATCGAGATTTATGCTGCAACGAATTCACAGTCAGTTGAAATGTTTAAACTTTGGCATGATCGACTTGGTCATCCTGGCTCGATAATGATGCGAAAAATTATTGAAAATTCTACTGGACATCCATTAAAAAATCAGAGGATACTGCAAATACATGAATTAACATGTGCCTCATGTTCTCAAAGGAAATTGATAATAAGACCATCACATACTAAAGTCGGACATGAATCACCATTATTTTTGGAAAGGATTCATGGTGATATATGTGGACCTATTCATCCACCTTATGGTCCATTCAGATATTTTTTTATGGTGTTAATTGATGCCTCTAGTAGATGGTCTCACGTGAGTTTGTTATCCAATAGAAATGTGGCATTTGCTAAATTACTTGTCCAACTTATCAAATTAAGGGCTCAATTCCCAGATTATATTATCAAAAGAGTCAGACTTGACAATGCTGGAGAGTTTACATCTCAAGCATTTAATGATTATTGTATGGCAGTGGGAATTGATGTCCTATTGCACATGTTCACACTCAAAATGGTCTAGCAGAATCATTGATTAAACGACTGCAGCTTATAGCCAGACCATTGATAATGAGGACAAAACTCCCCACTTCAGTATGGGGACATGCTATTCTGCATGCAGATGATCTAATTCGCATAAGAACAAGTGCACACCATACATACTCGCCATTACAGTTGGCATATGGTCGAGAACCAAATATTGCACATATAAAAATTTTTGGTTGTGCAGTGTATGTACCAATTTCTCCGCCCCAACGTACAAAAATGGGGCCTCAAAGAAGGTTGGGAATATGTTGGATATGAATCTCAATCAATAATCAAATACCTTGAGCAAAAAATGGGCGATGTTTTTACAGCTCGGTTTGATGATTGTCATTTTAATTAAGAATTAATCCCCCTTTAGGTGGGAATGAAAAGTCAATTAAAAGAAATATTGAATGGAGAACATCATCACTATCATATCTTGATCCTCCCACCAAACAAAGAGAGCAAGAAGTTCAAAAGATCATACAATTGCAGAATATTACAAATCAATTGCCAGATGTATTTACTGACACAAAAAAAGAGTGACAAAATCACATGTTGCAGCTATAAATGGTCCTGCTCAAATTGAGATTACAAAAGAAATGGCAAATGACGTTGTGCCAAATGAATTAAAGGAACACTTGAAACGAGGAAGACCAGTGGGGTCTAAAGATAAGAATCCTCGAAAGAGAAGAGAAATTCAAGATTCGAATTTGAAAAAGAATCAAGATGATGGAAAAATTTCGGAAAGAAATGAAAATATTGAAATCTCCATCAATTACGTAAATAATGGGAAACTTTGGAAGCATGGTGAGATCATTGATGATGCATTCGCATATATGGTATCACAAGAAATTGACAAAGAAGTTGAGGATCCTGAACCAAAATCTATAACTGAATGTCAGAAAAGACATGATTGGGACAAGTGGAAAGGTGCTATTCAAGCCGAGTTAAATTCGCTTAATAAACGAAAGGTTTTTGGACCTATTACCATTATACCCAAAGACATAAAACCTATTGGATACAGATGGGTTTTTGTCCGAAAAAGAAATGTGAAAAATGAAATCACAAGATATAAAGCTCGTCTTGTAGCACAGGGATTCTCCCAGAGGCCTGAGATCGATTATGATAAAACATATTCCCTGTTATGGATGCAATTACTTTCAGATACTTGATTAGTTTGGCCATCCATGAAAATCTTGAGATGCGTCTCATGGATGTTGTGACTGCTTACTTATATGGATCGCTAGACGCTGACATTTATATGAAAATTCCAGAAAGAATAGATTACCCGAGGCGCTAAAGTCCAAACCTAAAGAGTTATGTGCGATAAAACTGCAAAGATCATTGTATGGCTTGAAACAATCCGGGCGTATGTGGTATAATTGTTTGAGTGAGCAATTACTAAAAAGGGGATACATAAATAATCAAATATGCCCGTGTGTCTTTATAAAAAGATCACAAGATGGAGTTGTGATAATTGCTGTCTATGTCGATGATCTTAATATTATTGGGACTACAAATGAAATTCAAGAAGCAGTCACTTTACTGAAAGGTTATCTCGGACAAATCAAATATTGTCTCGGCTTGCAAATAGAACGAGTCCAACATGGGATATTTGTCCATCAATCTAATTACACTAAAAGAATATCGAAACGATTCAATATGGACAAGGCTAATCCACTTAGTACCCCAATGGTCAATCGAACATTAGATGTTGAAAAGGATCCATTTCGACCTTGTGAAGAAGATGAAGAAATACTTGATCCTGAAATACCATATATGAGTGCAATAGGAGCTCTTATGTATCTTGCTAATTGCACCAGACCAGATATATCTTTCGCTACCAACTTATTAGCAAGATATAACTCGGCACCTACGAGGAGACATTGGAATGGAATCAAGCATATATTCCGTTATCTCCAAGGGACAATCGATTTGGGGTTGTTTTACTCTAATGATAAAAAACATGAAATAATCGGTTTTGCAGATGCAGAATATCTATCAGACCCCCATAAAGCAAGATCTCAAACCGGCTATGTTTTCACGATTGGTGGAACTGCATTTTCTTGGCGCTCCCACAAACAAACGTTAGTTGCGACGTCTTCAAACCATGCTGAGATCATTGCACTTCATGAAGCAACTAGGGAAAGCATCTGACTCAGAAACATGACTCAACATATTCAACAAACCAGTGGACTATCGAACAATGATGATCCGACGGTGATATTTGAAGACAATGCAGTATGTGTCGCTCAAACCAAAGAAGGATATATTAAGAGTGACAGAATTAAACATATCCTGCCAAAGTTCTTCTCATATGCGCAAGAGCTTGAACGAAACAAACAAATCAAAGTTCAATACATTTGATCAAGTGATAATGCGGCAGATTTATTTACGAAGGCGCTTCCAACGACAATATTTTGAAAGCACGTACACAATAATGGAATGAGACATCTTCGGAAATTACACAGATGATAACTCGAGGGGGAGTATGTGCGGCTGTACTCTTTTTCCTTATCTCGGTTTTTTTCCCACAGGGTTTTTTCAGATAAGGTTTTTAACGAGGCAACATAAAACGCACATTTAATAGTGATAATTCCAAGGGGAAGTGTTATGATAAGTGGAATCTACCACTAATAAATATCTTATCATTTAAATTATTGTAATAAGATATATTGAAGTTTGTGCCATTACATTATTGAAGGCCCTCAAATTCATCTTTAAAAGGAGCCAAAGGAAGTGTAATTTTTGCACGGAAGAAGTGGAAAGAAAGAAATCTTATTACAATTATATCCGGTTTTTACATTGTGTTCTTTATATTCTCTGCATTTCATAACAGATTTAGTATAAAATAAATACAATTGTAATCATTATGTTTATCTCTCAGGGTTTATAAAGAATAATGCTAAAATTTATAGAAACACAAGTAAACAATTATTCAAGGATGAAGTATATATCATAGTATACTTCATCCTATAGTATATATACCATAGTAGACGAGGAGGGGTTAGCGCAGTGGCGCGTACCTTCGCTCGGGAACCAGTATTGATCCTTTTTTTTTTTTTTTAAAGAAGTATATACCATAGTAAAATAACTATAAGGGGTCATTTTACGAATTGTCATGTAAATTATTAGATTATAAAAAAAAATGGCAACTATTTTCTAACATGTTAAATAAACATATAAATTTAATATTAAACTATTATATATCATAAAATTAAAAATATATTAAAATTTTTTATACTAATTAATATTCTTTCATTTCTTTATATTATTGCCCAGTGCATCGCACGAGCTACGTACTAGTAGCAACTAAAAATCAACAAAAAAAGATTTGATTTCCCGCCTAAAGTATTTACTCTATTGAGAAATATTTTTGGCCAAAATTTGAAAAATCCCTCCTAAACTAATGGAATTAATGTACAAAATCATTTTGGTCAAATATTGCGACTATTACCTTTATTAGTTGCATGATCTTAATTTGGAATATAATATATTGAAAAAAAATTTATTTAAAATTAAAAATAAAAAAATAATTATTCATAATTTGCGGGTCAATATTAATTTGGACGTGAACGAAATAGTCAATTATTTATAGTTTAATAAATTACTCAATAACTTACGGGTCAATATTAACTTGGACGTAAACGGAATAGTCAATTATTTATAATTTAATATATTACTCAACTACTTAATTTTTTTATTTGTATATTTTATACAAAAATAGATTATTTTAAGTAACGAAACACTATATTTATACTTATTATTCACATAGGTTGTTAAATATATGATAACATTTTACCAAAATAACTATTTTATGGAATCACAATATAGTCAAATCGAATATCTGAATAAAAATTTTGAAATAATACTCATTTTGGAACGAATATAATGTAATTTATTATCAGTTATGTGCACCAAACGGGTTGTGTACTAATTTTAAATAGACATTTTAATTTTAATCTTTACATAACATTTCAATAAATTAGAATAGGTAAATGTATTACATATTGATTCCATATTTTTAATTTATAAATATTACTTAATAAGAATTTTTAATTTATAACTATTAGTGAATATCTCTTACCCGTGCCCTGCACGAGACTGATACTAGTCATGTTACATACAATCTTGAAATTAAATAATGTGAGACATAATAAAATTTCATTTAAAACCTCCGAGTTTTGGCAATTTCATTTAAAATTTTGAATAGTTAGTTACAAAATCAAATATGTGACATTTTACTAGCCATCACACCACAATTTTCAGCCAAATGCCTTGGGATCCCCCTTAGAATTGGTACAGCCAAATACCTTGGTTGATTAAATCTAATTTGATTGTCGTCCTCAGATCATTCCGACACTATGGCGACAAGAATTAGCTAAGTAAGTCAAAATCATTACACGATCCAAACATGTGTACCTATGAATGAGTTTGAGTCTCTTAATCCTAAGCAAACACTAGGGCGTAAATATTTTTGGACGAATATATTTTTGCACTCATTCAATTATGATGCGTGATATCATGCATCCAAGATGAGACTTATATTTAGTAGGGAACATTTTAACGGAATTCTAATTATCTAATATTCAAGCAAGATCCAACTAATAACAAATATCAGGCGCCGCCTACTCGAGCATAATATAACGCGGTCCGACAAACACTGGGCGCCGTCTACTCAGGCATAATATCAGGCGGTCCGACAAATTGTAATATCCCGATATTTTATCGGTATAAATTATGTTTTAATTCCGATATAATAATGTTAACGTTTATTATTTTCGGAATGGATTATTTTCAGTCGAGATTACCGGAATTTATTTTCGACGTACCGTTTACGTTCGGAATAATTTTGGTAATTAAGCATTATGTTTAATTAAATAATTAAACATAAGAAAAGGGATTAATTAGCATTAATCCTTCAATTAAGGCATCAAAGCCGTCCCATTTAAGTCCAAAGCTTAAGCCGTACGGGAATTGCATTTTTCCAAATTTTGGCTAAGTAATTTCCGATGTCTTAAGGAATTAATCTCCTCCCACATATTATCAAGCATACGTGGCAATTAAGGAGGTGCTTAGTCACCACATAATCACTTAGGTGCTAGCATTTGGAAGGCAAGCAAAAAGGCCACAAGTTCACTACGTCATCACCATCCTTACGACACTTAATATATAAGCATGAGTTTGATCAAATTTTTCCCCCACTTTCCACAAGTTATATTCAGCATATTTCTTCTCAAGTATTGCGTAGCATCAGCAAGTTTTAATAAGGCCAAATTCACTTCTCCGTACGGTAATACCTACAGCACTCACGGCAATTGTCGAAGCCGCGCATGGAGCTAAGGAAATCACGACTACCTTGCGTCTTTAGCCGAACGTTCGACGAGGTAACTCCCTCCTCATCTTGTAATCATGTTAGTAAGACCATAATAGGGTTAAGTATTCGAGTTAGATTCAGAAATTGTAAGGAAGTTCATGCTATGTTCGGTTAAGGTCATATTTAAGGCAAGACCCCATTACGTCCGTTTCATCCCGACAAGTCCCGAACGTTTATTGTTTCGTCAGCCATCAGTATGTATATTATGTTCAGTTAAGTGGGATTTGTTGGGTAAATCAAAGGTTTGGTCGAGAAATTGGCTTAAAGCCAAGGACCGCACGTGGTGTGCGTGTCAACGGCCGCGTCGTGTTATCTTTGCCTATGATCAAGTTTGTTCGAACAATTAATGTCTAAATGATCAAGTTAAGTCAGGTTAGGTCAGGTAATGTTATGTTACGTTGAAGTTGTCGGAAAGAAACGCCGAACGGCCGACGGGTGTTGGTCGTGTGTGCGCTGCCCGCATATCGCGGTAGCAGCGTGCCGGCAGGAGGTGCACGGTGCAGGGACTGCGCGGTAGAGTGCCGCGTAAGGCCAGTGCC
>CACSLK010000984.1:12224208-12241707 GCA_902706635.1 Striga hermonthica
AGCCAAATTCTGAAGTATATAATAGGGCCCAAGGCAGATACTCTGTTGTTCTTCAATTTGTAATGTAACACTATCATACAGAGAGGTTTACAACCTCATCAGAAATTCAGAACTACAGAACTCACACAATAGTTCCTAATAAAAGATACCTATACAAATTTTCCCTAGACTCCGTGAACTCTTTCCAAAGATTCCTCGAATGCTCTCAACGCCATCTTATAATGATCCAACGAGATCACCCCTTCCTCCACAACCTGCAGCGTGCTTCGGTACAGCTGGTCCATCCACTCGGCCCGACCCAGAGTATCACAACCACCCGACGACCCGTGATCCGAAACATACAACCGTTTGTAATCTTTTTTCCAGCTTGACAGAGTATACCTTGCGGAATCTCCTCAACCCCGTTAAAGTTCGATATACACACGCGCGTGCCGACATAAATACCTGTAGAAGTTGAAACAGCCGCAGATGCAGCGGGCCTCGCCCGCAGCCTGGTTGTAGAGAACCTCAAAGTCTCTAACCTCTCTCATGTTCCCTTCCTGCAGTGCCACACTTTCCTTCACCAAGAAAATCAACACGGGCCATCCATGTGGACCTGCATCGTGTGGGAGGAGGAATTGGTCGACGTCTACAGAGGCCCACCCGAGGTTACTCTAAGTTTTGGACCAGAAGACTCCGTGGATATCCTGCTCCAACACAATGATGCCTTAGTTATAAGTGCAGAAGTTGAAAGTTATGTGGTGCAACTGATTATTATTTGATTCAAATATTAAGGATAGGAAGTATCACGAAACCATTAGAAACATGTGCGGAAAATAACACCAGGGTCAACCAACGTCAAAGAGAATCATTTGTAGATGATACACCAGCTTTAATTATCAACAGCGAGCACCATTTTTCATAACATCAATTACCATGTGACAAGCTGCATAACAAAGTGCTGATGTCATCCGATCATCAACAATTCAATGTTTCATAGCTGGAAGAAGCTTGTCATGATTTGCAACACAAAGAAACAACGAGAGGTGATTGCAGACATCACAGCCTTGAAGGTAAATCAAAATGTACCTATAAAAAAACATTAATAATTCATTCGATCATAAGCAGAACATATCAACTTGACATATTACATTTTTCCCCAAGTGCAATGTCCATCACAAGAAAGAAGTAACAACCTATAAAATAGAGGACATGCTTAAAGAAATAGTATATCTAAGAAAAACATCAACGATTGATCAACAAATGACCAAAAAATCAGCATTGCAATGGTTTCTTGAACAAAATGACCAAAAAATATACTAGGGTAAATCCATGCAATCGAATTGTTGATTTGTAGTTTAATTCTTCATAAACAAAAGACACATTAGCATGGTATAAAGAACAAACCAATAATCATATCTCCAGACCCTCTGGAAACACATTAAGCTACATGAGTTTGAGAGTAAACGAAAGACAAATATATTAACAAATATATGGGACGACGCCATGCAGAATGAAGAAGCAATGTATTAAAGCACTCATTTGACTTAAGAATAAAAAAGAAAACAGATAATTGCAATTCTTTTAAGGCACCTTTTCATGAATTTTACATGTTCACCCAGAAAGGGTTAGGATCCTCATCATACAACCATAACTTTCAACCTAATGTCCAAATTTATGACATAAAATATATGTACATAGAAAGAGCAAGAAAATCAAATTTAACAATAATACTACACATAGACATTAAGTAATCATTAATATTTGGTATTCATCCCTCTCCATAAGCACATAGCTTCCAAAATTTTAGGTATACTTTCAGTACATCAGATCAAGCTTAAAGGACTGGTATCCTAACAAACATATAGCTTATCAGAAAACAATAGGAAGGAGAATGAAAATCACGACTTCGGAAATTGTACATCATCCCAACTCTGGTGAAGAAGGAAAATGAAACTATAATCATCCAAACGAGATACACTAGATTTGTTGTGATAACAACATTATCCTTGTATGGAAATTTACAATAAAAGGGATCCCTATCAAAGGATTTACATGATCAATCATATGACATAAACACTAGCCGAACCCATTGGAGAAACAATCAAAATTTGGTAAACATTAGCCAGCAAGCACTACATAATAATATGGGTAGAAAGGCAGGCAAATTTGATTTGAGTAATGAGAAATCCTATCAAGAATTCTAGATTCTTCTCATAAAAATCTTTTGTGAGTCGAAAAGGCTAGTAAACAAAAAAGGTTGTATCTTGCACAAAAAGCATACCACAAATTTCATATTCTTCTTGCTTTTCTTGTTCACCTTGGCCTTTTCTATCATTCGTCACTTTTTCTCAAATGTAAATTTCATGGACTATGACATATTACCACATGTATTCCATTAGACTCAAGCTAGACTTCCAAACTTGACACAGTATAGATAGATACCGAACAAATCACGCTAACGCGCAAAGTATTAGCTATCAAGATCACAAAAAAAAAAAAAAAGTAATGCATATTTCTACCCAACAAGTAATCCATTAGGAAAAAAATTAAAAAAATTGTAAGGAAACGAAAAAATGCACCTCCGGGCGTAGCAACCGAACCCTTATTACGCTGCTCGGCCAGCTGATAAAAGCGCAAGCCTGGGAGATGCTAGCCGCTAGGTCTCCGTGGAAAGGAAGATCGCAAATCTGACTTGATGCCCGGAAAGTTGTAAGACTGAGAGTACGAGTTACTCAATTTGATGCCCGAAATTTCCCTAAAATTACTGAGACTGAGAGTGCAAATTCGAAGCCATCAATCTACGACTCTGAGTTTGAACTGAGTGCGAATTTATGTGTGAGTGCGAAGGAATTCGGTGAGAGTGCAAATTCTGTGTTACGATTTTTAATTGGGTCTTTGGATTTTCATAAAGAGATTTTGAAGAGACTGGCCCGTTTGTTTTTTAGTTTTTTCATGCCAAAAGAACATTTTCATCTATTTTAGTTGTTTGACTTTTTTAATTAGCTGATTGTATTAATTGTTTTGACCAACAAATTAAATTAGTTGTTTTGATCAGTTGATCGTGTTTTTACCAGCTGATTGTACTAGATGTTTTGACCACCAGATTGAAGTGTTTTTAACAAACACTTTCTTTTTTGGTAAATAGCTATTACAAATAGCTTTTTGGGATAATCCGCCAATTTTAAAAAATGCTGCTTAGAGCAACGTTTAGATTTAGCTTTTCATTATGTAAAAATTAAAAAGTCTCAATTGCCCTTAATTATATTATAGTCGTCCTTATTACTTTACTAATTAATAAAAAAATGCGAAAATAAATCTTCAATTTTTTAAGTTTCATTTACAAACCGCTAACACGATCAGCTGGTCAAACAACTAATTCAATTTGCTGGTCAATACAGCTAATACAATCAACTAACAGCTGATTACCAAACTGGGCCTTAATAGCTTTTCGATTTTAAGTTACGGATTTTTAATTGAGACTTGTTGACATAATTTTCTTGTAATTGTCGGAGAAGGAGCGATTAAGATAGTAATTCTACGCTAATTATAGTTCCAATAAAGTACATACACCCCAGTCTCGAAAAGGGTAAAAATCGAGATCGGTCTTTGGCTTCCAAATCATCACCTGACCATCGTGCTATGTCAACCGAGGTCTATGGACGACAAAAAACTCCTTCAACCGAGGTCTTTAGAAGTTGACTTTCAAAGTCTTGAGGCGGCGATGACTCATCCAGTCATCATGACTGTTGTCCAGCTGGCGGACACCCGCCTTCCAAAAGCTACTTTACATAAAATGCGATCACACCTACCTCGTACCGTGGGTCAACCGTCCTATAAATAGCATTTTTGCTCATTTATAAAGAGAGGATTAACTTCTGGAGAAATTCAATAATATACATATGCTTTTATACCTATTAATGTCTTTCAAAATCTTTATCGACATCCTTCACGTTAATAATCCCCATAATTCTTAATTTTAGTGTGATTTCATGACGTAATCACCGTTGTTAAATCTCGTTTAACAACAGTTTGGCGCTAGAAGAAGGGCCACATAAATATTTGAGGTTGACCTTCACCTTTGGAGCTAACATCCGCTTATAAGTTGTCAAGAAACGTCACTAGCTGTCGACATAATGTCTCAATCCAGACAAGAATGAACTTCGCATGCCGTGCAAAGTCATAATACTAATCAATCTCTCGGACGCGATGCGCGAACATCTACTATGCCGGATTATACGAATTTATTTCAAAATCCCGACTTTATTAAAGGTTTTTCATCTCTCATGGCACGTGCACTTCCTGGGGTGTCGGTTGCTCCTCAAGATCAGTCTACGTTCCCAACACCGGCTGTACATCAACCGAAGGTTTATGCTCAAAATCCACCTGCACGTGCTACGACCTCACATGCTACGTCTCACCCGCGTCATGATTCTCCTCACCGCCGCCATCACTCTCCTCATCGAGAAGAAGTACCCCTATTCCCGGATGGTCAACCACCTGAAGTCCTGGATCCAATAACGGCCAGGAATCAAGAAGGGGCAGCTGAAAGTCATTCTGCTCAACCGCATAGAGCCCTTGTGCCATCAAGGCTTGAACCATTACGACCTGCAAATCAAGAGGATCTACGTCAACAAATTGAAAGGATTCGCGTCCTTCGACAGGGATCGAAAGAGCTTGAAGCATTGCGCAGGATACTTGCTGAATTGGAGGTGAGACAAAGATCACATGAAGATTCACCTTGGCATCACTCCACCTCGGGTAACGTGGTTATAGAAGCTGGTTCCCCCTTAGCTCCTGAGCTTACTGCTGAAGTCCTTCCCGCTAAAGTCAAAATTCCTCAAATAGGTCTCTACGATGGAACTTCCGACCCAGATGCTGATTTAGGTCATTATACATCAAGGATGGATTTGCATGGTGCGTCAGATGCTCTACGTTGTCGTATGTTCTCGCTTACGTTGGGGCCGCGAGCACAAAAATGGTATTACGCCTTACCATCTCATTCGATTTGGAAGTGGCAACAACTGAGGACTGCTTTTCAATCTCATTTCATCGGCGCCCAGGTTTGCTTAATTCCAAAGGAATCGATTACTAATATCTTCCAGGAAGACGATGAAAGTGTTAAAGATTCGTATTTCGGTTTAATGAACGCATTCAAAACATAGAACCTTGCCATCCTGAGACATTACTTGTAACCACCATCGCCGGTTTAAAACCCAATTATGTGTTTCGATGGACTTTATGCCAGAACAAACTGAGTACTTTTCAGGAGTTTCTTGTGCGGGCTCAACAATTTATCATAGCCGAGGAATCCATGTCGGTTCCTAACTTTGACTTCACTGCTAAGGAGGTAAAACTGGAATCTGAGAAGAAGAAGAATAGAAAGAATTTCTCGGGTAATTCCGGCAAATCTCAATTCTGAGGTTATTCCCGTGCGAACTTCAATACTCCCGAATCGAGGGCGGCCCGAGATCAGTACGCCGAGTTCGTGAGGACAGGTTATCAAGTCGTTTACTCTACCGGGGCCGCCACCATCTTTGAAGAGTTGAAAGGAAAAGGTATTATCCCTGATCCAAAGCATGTTCGGACTTCTGAAGATAAGCTTGATAAGTCAAGGTATTGCGCATATCACAAGTCACCGGGACACAATACAAATGAGTGTCTCGGTTTATTCTCAACTCTTCTCCGACTGATCGGGAAGCCCCAACTCCAAAGATTCTGGAGTACCGACATCAGGCGAAAAAGGGAGACAAATTGACACTTCTGATGATGAGGATAACGACGACCGAGGTGTAAATATGAAGAAACCTCGAGCTACCGACAAAGAGGTGTTCACCTTCTCGTCAAATACATCTAAGACCTCATTACCCGAGAACAAAAAATTGAAGACATGTTTGTCATCGAAGACTTCTACTCATGATTCTGTACCTCAGATCAACACAAATGTCAAAAAACCTGACGTTTCCCGACGTCAACTTAAAGCCCATGTTCGAGAAGCCCAAAATGCCGGCAAATGCATATTAAATGTTGATCTCCGAGATACCATTAACGCCAGAAATTGTCCCATCACCTTTAATATTGAAGATGCGAGCCTTTTGCCCATCCACATTCCGATGCTCTTATTATCACAGCCCCAATCGGGGGAATTTTTGTTCACCGGATTATGGTTGACACTGTAGCTTATCCTATCATTCTTATGCTAAGAGCTTTTGAAAAGATGGGACTAGATCCTGCCGACTTGCGGCCTTTCAATGATAAAATTCAAGGGTTCAATAGAAGTATTGCCTGTCCAGTAGGTGAAATTCAACTACCCATTCGTTTCGGAGGCTTTGGACCGAAGTCCAAAATCATCATGAAAACCTTCAAAGTTATGGATATTCAAAATGAATATAATGCCAATGTAGGACGTACTGCCCTTTATAAACTTCGTGTTGCGATATCTATTTTCCACTATTCTATGAAGTTTCCCACTGCTGAAGGGGAAGAAACTTATTACGGCGATCAACGAGAAGCGCGAGAGCTCGTCTTAGGTCTGACTGCCCGTAATTCCTACAAGGCTGAATCCAACTAACACTCTGATCCTCAGTTCCAAGATCCTATAGATGCACCAACTTCCATGGTGATTGATTCTGAAGAACCTGACGACAATCACAATACATCCGACGTTTCCATGACCTCGGATTCGCCTATTGAAGTCTCGGAACACCGAGGACAACGACCAGCAAAAGAGATACTTCAAAATGAAGATGATATGGATCCCAGAACACAGTTTAAAGAAAAAATTCCAAATGTGCGTGCGAAACCTGTTGAAGATGTCGAGGCCATTTCCGTCGATGATCCGACTTGTACGAATTCTCTCCGCATCGGTGCTAACCTCCAAGAACCAATACGATCGCAATTTATTCAGTTTTTTCGATCCAATACTGACGTGTTCACCTAGAAACATAAAGATATGAAAGGGATCAATCCTGAAAAGGCTTGCCACCGACTCAACCTTGACAAAACTATCAAACCTGTCATCCAGAATCGAAGAAAATTTGGCCCTGACCGTAAAAAACCCTTGGAAGAAGAAGTGATAAAGCTTATTGACAATAAGTTCATCAAAGAAGCCAAATACCCCACATGGATATCAAATCCGGTGCTGGTCAAGAAAAGTAACGGTTTATAGCATCTGTGTATTGACTTCTCGGATCTCAATAAAGCCTGTCCGAAAGATAGTTATCCTATTGCCCACATAGACTATATGGTGGATGCTACATTCGGGCATGAGCTTATGAGTTTCATGGACGCATATTCCGGTTACAATCAAATTCCCATGTACCCTGACGACGCTGAGCACACCTCGTTTTACTCAGCACGAGGTCTACACTGTTATGTTATGATGACTTTTGGGCTAAAGAACGCTGGGGCCACCTATCAGAGACTAGTTAATAAGATGTTTGCCGACCTCATTAGGCGCACTATGGAAGTATACATGGATGACATGCTAGTGAAGTCGGAACGAGCAACTGACCATGTATCCCATCTTACCGACATGTTTAACATACTCCGAGATTATTCCATGGTACTTAACCCAAATATATGTACCTTTGGTGTCGGATCAGGAAAATTCTTAGGCTACATGGTCAGCCAGAGAGGGATTGATGCCAATCCGGCAAAAATCCAGGCCATACTCGATTTAACTACCCCCACTTTGGTTAAAGGTGTTCAGACATTAACTGACCGCTTGGCAGCATTGAATAGGTTCATCTCTAAATCGACTGATCACTGCAAACCGTTCTTTGTCATGATAAAGAAAAAGAAACAATTTGAATGGACTGATGCATGCCATAATGCCTTCAACGACATCAAGGAAGCCTTGTCTCGATCCCCGACTCTTCAAAAACCTGTTCCAGATGAGCCGTTGTACTTATACTTGGGAGTCAGCGATGATGTTGTTAGCGTAGTCTTGATACGACAAGAAGGGCTTCAACAATTCCCTGTCTATTTCGTGAGCAAAGCGTTACACGCCGAGATGCGATACCCACACATGGAAAAGTTGGCATTTGCTATGATCGTCGCAGCTCAAAAACTGCGTCCATATTTTCTCGAGCACTCTATTATTGTGCTAACTTCTTATCCTTTATGACAAGTCCTCCATCGACCAGACACCTCGGGTAGACTAATTAACTGGGCCATAGAATTCAGACAATTCGACATTCAGTATAAACTGAGAACTGCGATTAAAGCCCAAGTGCTATCCGACTTCGTCGCCAAGTTCACCCCGACGATTGAAATAACACCTGAAGATCAATTGTGGACTCTATACGTTGATGGCTCATCTACTTCCTCGAGGGCAGGTGGAGGTATCGTCCTGGTTGATCCCAATGATCAATTATTTTGCTACTCGGTCGCTTTTAACTTTCATGTCACTAATAATGAAGTTGCGTATAAAGCTTTGATATCGAGATTACAGTTCACCGAATCTATGAACATTCCTTCACTTCGGATATTCTCTGATTCTCAGTTACTTGTTAATCAGATCAACGAGACATTTGAAGTTAAAGAACCTCGATTGATCCCTTATCTGGAGTTAGTCTAGAAGAAGTTATGAAAATTCAAAACCTTCTTGGAGCATATCCCACGCGCATCAAACGTGAAAGCAGTGCCTTATCTCGATTGTCGTCCTCGACCGACTTGAGCAACGTTGAGTTTGTGCAAATAAGCCAACAGACCACTCATTCGACCGTGGTCACTGACGTCTTGATGACCGATGTCACCTCTTCAACCAAAAATCAGACATGGATGGACCCCATAATTACCTACTTACAAACCGGGGCCCTACCAGATGATTCAAAATCGCGTTCGTGCAACTCGGTTTACCTTAGACAACAAAGTCTTATGCAAACAAGGATTTTTGACTCCTTTACTATGTTGCCTAACCATGGAAGAATCCCGACGTGTTCTGGAAGAAGTTCACGAAGGTGTGTGTGCGAGTCATCATGGAGCACAAGCCTTATCATACAAGATATTACGCCAAGGATATTACTGGCCGACCCTGAGGTCGGACGCTGCTGAATGGGTGCGAAATGTTATAAATGTCAAGTGTTTTCCCTTAATGTCAATCAACATCATAAATCACTGAAGTCCGTCTACATCCCATGGCCTTTTGCAAAATGGGGAATCGACTTTATCGGTCCCCTACCAACTGGAAAAGGGAACGTGAAATTTGCCATTGTTGCAGTTGATTACTTTACCAAATGGGTGGAAGCTGCACCCTTAGCTACTATAACTGAACAGAAAATGATCGACTTCGTTTGGAAATCCATTATCTGCCGCTTTGGAGTTCCAAATTCTATCATAACCGACAACGGACTACAGTTTGAAGGCAAGAGGTTCGATGTGTTTTGTGAAGATTATGGCGTAAAACATTTCTTTTCTTCATCGTATCATCCCCAAGCTAATAATGGAAAAGTGTAAGCCGTGAACAAGATTATCAAGAATGGACTAAAAACTCGACTCAACACAACCAAAGGAGCTTGGCCCGAGGAGTTGCCCTACGTCCTTTGGGCATATCGCACAACATCTCGGAATTCAACTGGAGAGACCTCATTTTCATTAACTTATGGTGCTAAAGCCATGGTTCCCATTGAACTCGAATCCCCGACGTATCGAGTTAGACACTTTTCAGAAGACTCAAATGCGGAAAACTTAAGAACTGAGCTTGACATGATTGAAGAACTGCGTACGAGAGCCGAGGTAAAAAACGTTGCTTACAAAAGGCGGACCGAAAGTTATGTCAACGCTAAGTTCAAACCCTGCCCATACCGAGTCGGAGACCTCGTTCTGAAAAGGGTAACTGGAGCCAACCCCGGACCACTACAACCAAAGTGGGAGGGACCTTATAAGGTAACCCAAGTAATATCCAATACTACATACCGATCGAAGATCCAAGTGGTATCCCCCTTCAATACCCTTGGAATGCCGCCTTTCTCAAGAAGTATTTTCAATAAATGAAGAAGTCCTTGTGTGATACTACTGCCCTTGACAATAAAATTTGTGCCAGATCACAATAAAACCATCTGGCCGAACAGACTATCAATAAATTTGTCCACCCTGCATAAGCCTCACTTCTTAGTCCCGAAGATGACCTGGACAGGCTAATGCAGTACAACCAGATACTTCCAAGCACTAAAGATGGCTTGGGGAGGCTGGTGCCCGTCGTAGCTAAATCCTGAAGTTGATTTAGCGGGCTTACGATAAATAACCGACATCAATAATGCAGTCAGATCATAGTCTCGTACATGCCAGGTCCCGAAGTTGACCTGGTAAAGACTAATGTCATACCAAATCCTTAAGATGATTTGGACTCAATAAAAGCACGTCAGAAATCTAATGTACCGACATCTTGAGACGATCAGATTCAGCAATAAAAGAGAATGAGTAAGTCATTAAAGGCTTAAAACCAACTTTTACTTCACTTTATTTCGGGATATTCTATGTAGATATTATTATTTCTTGAAAACAGATCAACAACTTATCCGAGATTTTTAAAGTAGTTTGCCCATTCTCTGAATCTGACGACGTTAAAAACTCAAGATAAATACAATAATGTAAAACAAAAATATTACCATTCATTCAAAAGGGACAGTGAATGCAATCACAAAGTTCCTACTGACATTTTAATATTCGAAGCAAAAATAAAGAAATAGGCCAAACTAAGTCAAGAGGATTTCTCGACATCCTCCGGATCGACCTGATCTATATTAACGCCTGACGTCGAAGCTCCACCGTTCGCTGCCGCTTTATCTTCCTCTTCGGGCCACTCCAGAAAAGCCTCACTCATGCACCTGAACACTTCATCTTCCTAGCGCTCGATGGCCAAAAAGACACCCTCTTTAGTGATCAAGACCCCATCGTCTGCATCGGCAATTGCCTCATTTTCCTCAGGGGCCATAGGTTCAACAACCCAACCTTTGGCCCTGGCATCTTCCTCAGCCACCTTGCGCAGGGCAAATACGGTGATGGCATTAATCAGCTCCTCTGGCGACATGTCTTCGAGCTCCTGAATGATAAATGCTTCATCCAAGACGTCGACGCAAATGTCTGCCAACTCCAATTTCTTCTCCTTCTCGACCTCTAACACCATATTGACAAAGGAGAGGAATTTTTGCTTCAGCCGCCCGAACCTCGTCTCGTTTGAGCATCCTTTCGGCGAACTCTTTCTCGTCCTCATCGGCTGGTATATGCGCACTCTTGATCTCAGAGTTGAACCTCTATTTCTCCAATTTCTCCAGCAGAAAGATACGCAGCTCGTCAACTGCATAAATACCGCCATCCATGCGGTCGATTACCCATCGGAGTGTTAAACAGGCGTCCAACTCCAAATCCTTATATGTTACCTCGGATTCATCATCAGACTTCTTCTCTGACGCCCTGCCAGCTTCAACTCCCTCTTCATATTTGGCCTTGGCCATAATAGCCATTTCCCCATGAATCTTTGCCACCTCGGTTTGATGAGCTTCTCGGGCACGAATTAACTCGACATTTTTTTCCGAGCGATCTCTCCTAGTTACCTGATGCCCAAGCCTTTCTTTGTGGAACTTCTCATCCAAAGTCTTCTGCTCTTCCTTGGACTAAGAGAGTTCCACCGACATGATGTCGTGGGCTGATAAGATGCTCTCCGCTTTCAACGCCGCGACCTCGGCCTCCATTGCCTTAAGCTTTGCATCCTTTCTGGACGCCTCCGACTTCAACACAGACTTTTCTTCTTCTAAGGACGCAACAGTAACGTCCTTTAAGTTGAGTTAATTATCCTTTTCCTCAAGTTCTGAGTAATTCAGTTGAAAGCTCTCCTCGGCAGCAAGCAGACTCACCAAGGCGCGACCCAAACAGGCCTTAGCATACCCGAATCTCTAGTTCCCCGGCACTGTAGTTAAGCCCACGTGAGTCTTCGGGTCCCATGCCATTAAAGGAATTTTGGCAGCCTCCATCGCCAATTCCGGGAAATGATGTCGGTTAGGCAGTTTCGGCTCCTCCACCATTTGGAACAGTGAGAACCACGACTCAAAACTGTCCTCTGGAAACTTTAACTCTTCAGCTCTCTTCTCATAATTTTCAAGAACGACTTCTTTAAAGTTATCGCCGGCTCATCTTATTTTCCTTTCCCCGAACCGACATCTTGCTTCTTTTTAGTTTGCCCATCTTCAACTTCAGAAATTACCCGTCTCTTGTGAAAACGACGGTCCACCAATTCTCCCACCTCCTCAGGACCAATTCCTGAGGCCTCGGTTTCCATTACGGGCTCATTCACCGCCACGATTGCCGACGCCGGTGGCGCAATTGGCTGGTCACAAAGGCCTGCAACCGACTCTGGAGCATGCTCTTTAATTGGCTCTTGCCCGGGCGCTGGTTCGTTCCCAGCGTTTCAAGGACCAACGATAGCAGTTCGAGAACTGTGAGGATTCTTCTTCCATGCCTTCAATAAATTCTTTCTTCCAACCATCTCGGTTGATCGTAAGTCTTTGCCTTTGCCGATCTTATTCTTGAAATCAAAGTTAGGATTTTGCTTCCTATATTCCTCGGCGTCCTCTACGGTTCGAAAACCAAAATAACCAAGCAAAGGGTAGTAAACTGTCCAAAGAAAAGAATGCACAATCAGTATCATTTCAGAAAAAACCGACTTCATCCCCCTTTATCAACAAATAAAATCCTTGATTACCTGGCAAGAACGAAGAATCAAGCACACCAGGAGACAAGCCAGCAAGCTCTAACTGAGAATCTTTAACCAAACGTTGATATCTCCGTTTCTCCGGTGACTCGTCAAACAACTTGTCCACCCGATTATACAACTCGCCCTCAAACCGAGGTTCCTTCCCTTTCTTCGGTTTCGCTACAAATGTCAAAAAATGTCCACCTGTTAGTACAAGCAAAAAAGAAGTTATTAATAATGTTTGAAATAAAAGGGAGACAAAGAACTTACGATAAGCAAATTTAAGGGACATACGGATGGTTTTCCCATTCGCTAAAGATCATTTAGAAAGTCGGGACACTCCCATTCCCCGCCAACCCATAGCCACTCTTCTTGAAATCCATAAAGAGTGTCGGAACCTCGGTTATCAGCTCTCCAACTTTGACTCTTGGCTGAGGCTTTCCCGAGATGAAGAAACAGAGAAGTGGATCTGCTACTTGCCTATCAGCGCTCTTTCTAAAGGTTAACATGCTCCTCATATCATTCACCGATGGCAGATCCCATCCCTTCTTAGCAAACAAAACCAACAACCCTATCACTTTTTTCCAAGTGTTGGGAGCAATTTGACATAGGGTTAATCCCCAGTCACGCAAGTACTCGGTAATTATACGGGGAAGAGGGAATCTTAAGCCAGACCGCAGGCTCTCCACAAAAACACCGACACACCCCGGAGGAGGACAAGTAATCCTCTCTCCGGGGTAAGGAGCAAAAAATCTTACGGATGGAGGAACCCTCACATCCTTTCGCAGCAATACAACATCTGCGTCTGTTAAAATGCTCGACTTCCCATGGAAGTCTAATTCAGGATGCGGCCATACGCGGGCCGGTCGTCTCCAATGTTCCTCCAACTCGGCTGCGCCCTCCTCAACCCTCCTATCCCTTCCTTATTATCTAACTGAATATCAAGGTACTCGACATACGAGGGATCCCACCTATGATATTCCGCCAATAATTCAATTTCTCCCGAATCCACCATGTTTACCATCATCACATCCATATCACTGTCAGTCGGCGATACCCATGACAACGTCATACTGACGAAAGTGCGAATAGAAACAGAAACAGAGCAGGAAAGGAAATTGACGGTATTTAAATACTTACCACACGAAGAAGATCTCCAAATAAAGAATTTGAAGAACGAAATCAGGAAGACTGAGCAAATTAGGAAAAGAAGAAAGCAAAATGCAATAAATTCGAAGGTAAATCGCCAGATATCGCCACTACAGTATTTATACCTAACCCTAAAAGTAACCGTTGAGAAGGTAAAAGAGGGGCGCGTGGCACTCACCTTCTATCCTCGCGAGTTAATGCGTCCTCTTGAACGTGCGCCTATGATTAACGGCTACGTGGGTGACAGTTTTTTATCCGTTACCTTATTAATGGCCATTATTTTAACCGTCACAATATTGCGTCGTTTCAACTTCGAATTCATCTGAGCCAATTTTCACCAAGTGCTGAAACATCGGATAACAGAGAAATACTGAAGAGAATTACCGACACGATTAAAGATATAAGCGACAAAACGACGTCATACAGCATCAATACCCGTTATGTCTAAACGCCTATTGATCTCGGGGGCCACCTTGTTGACATAATTTTCTTGTAATTTTCAGAGAAAGAGAGATTAAGATAGTAATTCTACATTAATTACGGTTCCAACAAAGTACGGACATGGTAACACAAAACTTCCCGACCGGCTGGAATCCGAATAATCGCCTTCCTTCTTGCCGGTTGAACTTCGTGCACCTACAAAGAACTCTCACGCCGGAGGGGTTTTCCGGTGAAGAGCCTCCAAAGCTTAAGTCAGTGTATATCCAATCAATTCTCAAGAAAGAGTATTAGAATGATCGTGTTTTACAAGAAAAGCTCACCCCCATATATATAGGGATGAAATACCTGCCCTTAAGGCTGCCCGGATTGGATGAGTTGTCTGCCCTAATTGCCCGTCCGTATACACACAATGTGCGTGTGTCAGAGGTAGCCGTCGCCACTATCGTTTGCACCAATACCTTTTCGACGCATGTCCTCCTGCACGTGGGGTAAGCTGTCAAAGGTGGTTGTCGCTATCAACCAATGTGTTCTCGACATGTGTCCTTCTACACATGGGGTGAATATCCTTCTGAAATTCCGTTAGAGGCTCCTCTACGCGCCTATGACTAGGTTGATCCACAAGGCGTCAAGTCCATGAAGCGGTCTACCTGTGGAGGTCTACTGAACTGTTCGACCATTCACCTGGTCGAATGATAGGTTACTCGACTACCTGGCTGGTCGACTGGTTAACTGGTCAATTTTTCTGTCATCTGGCTAAGTTCTGTCGCGATCTAGCCTCCTAAGCCGGTTCAGTAAACTGGTTTAGCCTTGTTGGTATAATATCCCATAAAATATGGTCCCCCCCCACTCTGGTCGAGTCTGAATGACTCGATCTAAGAGTGAATTTGTGCTCACCGCTCTTTTGGGTTATATTTCACTCGGTATCGACCATCTGATGAATTTTCCGCTTACTTTTTCAAATAATTCCTCATTAATTGCCGGAAATAAAATTGCCTGTCAGATGTCCTTTCTGTCGTGCTTACCTTTCTGCCATGCATCGCATCTGTCAGATACTTTAATCATGGCGTCTCCTCGCATAACGCGCTCACCTTGAGTGCCGTGTGAGTTATTGCTCTCCACCATAAGATCTGGCTTTAATCCAACGGTTCTTATCTTTCAACCCTTTAACTCCCTAAGGTATAAATTCAACACTCAGCGAATTTTCCAAGTTTTTTCCACCTTTGCAATTTCAAACTCTCCTGTGCTCAAAATTCCTTCTGCAAAAACCCTATTTTTTTCGGCGATTTCTCCTGCAATCCTCGAGCTTTTCCAATTCCGTCATCTGCGATTATGAGTAAGTTGCTCCTCGCCTGACTTTACGTTTCATGTATCCGAGATTTTGCATTTTGAATTTCCTGAATTGGGTATCTGAAGTTTGCTGATTGAGTGTTTTGAATTTGTGTGTTGGATGTCTGTGTTTGCTTGTTAATCACTGTGACTTTTGCCTTTTTCTTCAAAAATCTCCCGAAATCCCTGTTTCTCTTTTTTAATTTCTCCAAAACCGCTTCTTCGTATAACCATAGCTTTGAAAACCTTCTCCTCTCCTCCCTTTTCTTTTCGTTAGAATTCTTCTTTTTGATATTGTTCTTTTTCTTTTTCTTTTCTGATTCTACTACTTCGACCACCTCCTCTGACTCGGTTCAAATTGCCATATGCCATTGAAGCTATTCCTCTCTCCATTCTTCACCCCGGCGAGAACATTCCTAGCATCATCTTTACAGCCCGTGTTTCCTCTCCCAATTCCGGAGATACTATGGACAACATTCCCTTCCACCGTCGCCGACCTGCCTTTGGTTTGTTAGATGAGCCAGTGGAGGACGAAATCATTTCTTCTCCACCTACTTTTCCTGCGTCTTCGACCATTCCTCCTTCTTCCTCTCAGGCTATTCCCCCTAAATCTTCGACCAAAAGCCCCTGCAAAGCCTCCACCAAACACCCTTCTTCTACCTCTCTCTCCAATAGTTGGTATACTTAAGAGAAGATTGGCCACCCTAGTGGTTGGGCGTTTTATATGTCTTCTCCCTCCGACAAATATGATTATCCCCCAAGAAACTGCTATACTTTTTTCGAGATCCAATTTAAGCTCGGCCTCCGCTTTCCCCTTTGCCCTGAGCTGCTCCAAATCTGCCAATGGTTCGGGCTTCCTCTATCAACTTCCTCCCAGTGTTATCCGCTTCATGACCACCTTCATAATTCTCTGCCATATCCGCCTAGGACGATTCGATCTCGCCTTCTTCCACTATTGCTACTCCCCTTCCAAACAAGGTCGAGGCCTTTATCTGAAGAGCCGAAATGGTGCCCACTTCATCAATGACATTCCCACCAATATCCCGAAATGGATCGATAGATTCATTTTTGTCTAGCCTGACGTCCCCTTCCCTTGGCCCTCTATTCCTTGGGTCAAGGAAGTTTCGCAATAGTCCTCAGCCCCTCCTCCAAACCCTCTCTTCGACCAACGGATCCATACTTGGAATTCCAAACCCGTTGCGTCGGAGAAGTTGCCCAAGGACGAAAACCTTCTTCATCATTATGGTCTTCTCACCCACAAAACTTGGTATAATATCCCATATCAGGACACCTCGGTCTCAAAAAGGGTAAAAATCGAGATCGATCTTTGGCTTCCAAATCATCACCTGACCATCGTGCTATCAACCTAGGTCTATGGACGACAAAAAACTCCTTCAACCGAGGTCTTTAGAAGTTGACTTTCAAAGTCTTGAGGCGGCGATGACTCATCCAGTCATTATGACTGTTGCCCAACTGACGGACAACCGCCTTCTAAAAGCTACTTTACATTAAATGCGATCACACCTACCTCGTACCGTGGGTCACCATCCTATAAATAGCATTTTTGCTCATTTATAAAGAGAGGATTGACTTCTGGAGAAATTCAATAATATGCATATGCTTTTATACCTATTAATGTCTTTCAAAATCTTTACCGACATCCTTCACGTTGAATAATCCCCATAATTCTTAATTTTAGTGTGATTTCACGACGTAATCACCGTTGTTAAATCTCGTTAACAACAAGACTTATTAGAATTTTATTCTTAAAAAAGAGATTTTGAAAAAGATTTTCGATTTTGAGTTACGAATTTTCAGGTGAGATTTATAATTTCAATTGAGTTAGGGATTTTCAATTAAGATTTAGAGATTTTTTAGAATGTAAAAAAAAAAAAAAAGAGTTAGGGATGCTA
>CACSLK010000984.1:12242188-12263783 GCA_902706635.1 Striga hermonthica
TATAGTACTAGCTCCGTTCGGTTTGCGATACCGAAAGAAAATTGATGATCTTCAATTACCGATACCGATGATCGGTTACCATTACAAAGTAATCGGTACGACTTGATTTAGTTCGGTTCAGTTTTCCGTTTTTGTTACAAAAAAATATTACCCCTTCTCACAATATATTGTGTATATTCACATTTAATATAATTGCGTTGTGATTGCACAATAACGTTAGACAAAATGTGCATTAATCGTTGATAGACTGCACAGTAGCGACCGAAACCGACTGAACTAAATTTTTCTGTCCGAAATTTTATATCTCGGTTATATTATTTATTTTTAATTTGAAAATTTCAGTAATCTCGATTAGATGTCGGTTTGAACTGGTCTAACGTTTTTAAAAATAAGTTTTAGTATATTTAGTTATTTTTTAATATAAGTAAAAAAATAGATATATAATTATAATGGATATATAAAAGTTACTATTAATTCGTTAGATTAAGTATTTGAATGCTTTAAATTGGCAAAAATCATATCTTACTCAATTTAAATCAAATTTTCAAAATTCCAAAGCCCACTGAAAGATAACAAGATAAAATACAATTCATATGAAGAACACATTTACAAATAACGAGTTCTCGATGGTCATAACAGAGGCAAAATAGAGACAATAAAATCACGATAAATTATGCAATTCTCAATGAAACTTCATCAAATTAATCTCTATATCTTCAGCAACTCATATTAAATCACCTAAACAGCAACTTGAGCACTTTATCATCATTATTACACACATAACAAAGGTAGTTTACATCATTAGCATGCTTTTAACAAAACTCAACATTAAGCCACGTAGGACTCGTACATAATTCGCATAAACACGTGAAATTTCAAGTCCTAGCATGCATATATCCCAAGGCATCAACATATCATGAAATTACACATTAAGATAAAAGTGTTTCGAGCCTCGATGTACCGTTCTCACAAAAAGATCACGAGACGGTCAAGAGGAGGGATCGAAACGACTGCCGGTGCGCTCGACAGGCTCGGCGTCTGGTGAAGCCTGACTTGCGGTGGTGCTCGGCTTTGAGTGAGGGGAGGAGATTGATCGCGGGAAAGAGATGAGAGAGGTGATGAGAGCGAGAGATTTATTATTCTTTTCTCTACGTACGACGAGCGAGAGAGAATTTGAGAGAGAAAAGAAAAGTTGCGTGAAGTGTGAGAGAGTAGGGCTAGCATGCCTTTTATATGGCTAGGGCTTAAAAAAGCTTGCCCAACAAGTAATACAAAAGAGAGGTGGGGCGGACCGGGTTCGGGGCGCGGGTTGCCGGTTCGGTTCTCTCGGTTTGACACTTAGCAAAATAAATAGCTCGGTTTCAAGGCGACGATAAATAAATTAACCGGATAATGTATATATATATATATATATATATATATATATATATATATATATAGCTCTTGCATAGGGTTCTAGACGTGTGATCGCGATCTCCTGCTAGTGATTTGACACCTAAAGCCTAAACAGAGGATCAAAAGGCTATATCTAGACCGAACAAGCAAGGGATTGAGCAAGACGCGCGAAAGCCGTTGCGCAGGAAGAACAGGTTGTTCCGGCTCGATATCGTCAAGAATTCCTGACTATTGCATGGGAAGAGATGGTTATCGGTTCAAGAACGTAAGGTGCCCCAGGGTAAGAAGGGGTAGAGAAAATGCCTCGAGCCTAAGGAAATCCTCACATTATACTCGACATCCCCTTACTAACAATCTAACTCCAATACTCTCTCATTCTTCCTAGGTCTCGATCTCTACGAAGTATACATAGTCTCTAATCGAGACTCAAGACTCCGCTCAACATCAATGGGGGACTACTATCTCGCCATCTCGAGGAAATCTCGTATGTGGAAAAGGAAACTAATCGACAAGCCTCACGGATTTACACACGATTCGAAAGATCAACATACTATTCGACCAAGAATACTGATTCAATTGCCCAAACAAGACAAAGTCGATCCAGGAATTAAGGCTCTGTCACCCAAGAGGTGGCACACACGCTGGCGCTGTATATGCGGGACGCTGGGACGCGTGTATGTATCCACTCGGAGACCAGCTGCGAGGTCTAGGTTTGGCCGTACCTACTGGCCTGAGGAGTTCCTGCGTTCGGTGATGGCGGCTGCAACACTCATGCGAGTCAACTGTCGGCTGCGCGCTAGCCTCGCGTCTCTCAGCTCGGGCGTGCGTGCTCGACCACCATTTCGCGTGGCTATACCCTGCCAGGGTCGGCGCTCGGTTCGATGTACATACTAGAAATTTCAATTTCCGGGTTATACAATTTCCTAGGTACTACTCAGATATGAAAAGGTTTCTCCACAAGACTTACAAATCTACAAAAGGTTGGGTTTGACAACAACAATTTCCCCAAAGGGATCGAACATTGGCATCACTGCCAGGAATAATCCTAACTCGGCGGTCATCACTGAACAAAAGAATGGTTAGCTCGCTTGACTCTTACGACTAATAGTGTCAGCCGTCACAACAACTTTTACTCAGGTAGCTAATCGTGCCTGTAGTCCTAAACGAGTTCAATCCACATACACTGCCAATAGCTTCCACACTTCGAAATCTTAGCGTAATACTCTCGTAAGTGTTTCTAGTCAACAATGCAACACCAATCAAATTAAGTCATATAGGGCACATAAGCATGCACAATGACGAAAAAACTAATTTTTTAAATTCACAACTTAATTTGCAAAAATAATAACGCGCAACGATTTTATAATGGATGAAACTCTCAGCACACAAGTCATACGATCGTAATTCAAGTTAGAAAATGACCCTAAGTCATGCTCCTACGACTTTCATGAAGACAACTACAACAAACAATGACATTTGATCATATATTTTTCAACAAACATTCAAATCATGGCCCAACTCCAAAACATATAAAAATCAACTTACATAGTCTCAGTAATTCGAGGATCTTATAAGCTACAAGCATGATTTCCATTTGATTCAAAAACCACTGGAAAGATAACATTATAATCTACAACTTTTCTGAAGACTACTTTGGCAAATAATGACATTAGCACCGAGTTTAAACATCAAACATTCAATACATATAATCTGCCAGAAATAAGTTGTTCACCTACAACACTTTAGCAATTCACATATAACTTAAGCTATAAACCTCATAATCATGCGATTCCAAAACTTACAAAAAGTTAGCACTCAAGACTACAACTTTTATGTTGAACACTTTCATGTTCGAGCATGTTTGATACCATTAAACAGATCATACATTAACCATATACACACAGTCACGATTTCATAAAACTGGGTGCACAATATTTTTGTAAAACTCATAACAAATTCATTTTAAATCCTTTTTACATGATTCCAAAGAATACAAAAAGATAACATAATATACTTTATTTTCTCATAACAACACATCTCCAAGAAACGGGTTCTTGAAGGTCAAAACAAGCTCACAACAGAGGCGATGTTCACAGAAATTTTCATGCAAATCATGCTTAAACTTTCATTAATTAACTCCAATCATAAACCACAAAATTTTAAATCCTCACCACGATTTCCAGTTCATCATAACATCATCAATATCATAAAATTCCAGTTTTTAAAATAATTCACATATTCACAAACAAGATCATCAAATCACACATAATTTCCATTAACATGCATAGATCCTCAACTCTTTCATCATAGCCTTGCATAAAACACGTAGATCTCAAATTAGACTTCATTAAGCAAGCATCAACATTAACTTCTTAGACTTCACTCCCGGTTCTCATTGACTTGGTCCTATGGTTACAGACTTCCGAATAACGCCCACACCTGGGACTTCTTCGGTCGTCTGCTCCTTTCACTTAAGCCTTCTCTTTCAAGATGGCTTTCTAATGGTCCTTACTCGAGGACACTGAACAGAATCATATAGCGAGGAAACTGCTATGGACAGAACTTAACTCGATAACAACATACTCACAACGAGGAATTTCTAGAGTCAGAATCTAACTCTATGCTCCTAGAGTTCAACATTAAACACTAGAGTTCACATTAAACCTAAGGAAGATAGATTTCCTAAGCCCCAAAATATCATATCAACATCAATTAATACATAAGAATCTAAAAATCACTTATGTAATCATACCTGAGTTGGCGCGGCACGACAAAGCAAGTGGTCATAACTACAACATATAATCCAAGTATTTCACAGAGTTCATACAATTCACGTTAAGTTGTCTACAAAAACGCAGAACAGCTCTGATACCAAACTGTAACGCCCCACTTTGATTTTAAAGAAATTCCGGACTTTCAGAAAAAAAAAAATCAATAATAAATCAATACCCCCAACGAGGGTTTCATCCAAAGTCATCATCACCCAAAAACGGGTTTCCGAGTTCCATCACAATGTCAAGGCATATCCCAAACATTATTTCGAGACATCATAAAATCTCAAATTCATAATATCCCAAGTTATGAAATCATAAGGTAAATTCAGATAGCGGAAGCATAACAATTAATAATCTGGTCTCAATTCTCATAGACCGACCACCACTCGCTCCAATCCGTCGTGCCCGCACTTGCTTAACCTGCATCCGTAAAGAAACAAGTGGGGGTGCGCACATATGGAATCCGTGGTGCTCACCACGATGCAATAAACAATAATCATAAGATAAAACAGGTATGGTCATCATAAAATCATAAAATCAAGACTCATGTGCACACCTATATCAATAGACTACTGTTGATTTACGTATCGAATGCCTTCGCTCAGGGCTTACAACGATGCCCAAACAATAGGAGTATCCCCTCGAAGGCCCGACCTCACTATCGGACATACATCGTGGTTCATATCCACAGCCAGGGTTTTGCCCTGGTCTTAGGAGCACAAAAAGGAGATTACCCCAACGGGGTCCGTTCTATAACTAAGGGGATAACCGTCCGGCGACCGGTACAGCTCACATCGAAGGCTACATGGTTCACATGCATACGTTTATCATACCGTACAACAGAACGTAAACAAAAATTTACAGCGTAGCGTTTTTAATAAACCCAACTGGTTACCGAAATGGTAGATTCACACAAAGCTAGCAATTAGGTCGAGGATTCAACTCGTCGAACCTACATTTATCAAGATAGCCATATAAATAACTATCTGACACATGAACACATATATAACAACATCCACTTGATTCAACTTAGCTCATATAGGTCATATAAGAACGCATTTAAAAAGTAAAATTTATTTCCAAACATACAACATAAGTTTTTCGAAAACTAACCCGCGCAACAATTTTAAAATAAACATAACTTGCAGCACACATGTCATATAAACATGATTCCAGTCGCATTTGAACCCTAAGATATGCAGTTACAACTCTTATGAAGACATCGACAACAAATAAGGTCATTTTACGAGGAGATAATTCAACAAACATTCATAACAGAGTTGCAGTCAAAAAACTGAAATTTTATACATTCAAAGCTTCAGTAATCATCACAATCATCACATAATTCATGCTACAGACCTCCAAATGACATGATTCCAAAACCAATTGATTGCTAAGAAGTAAGCTACAACTTTCATGAAGACATTAATGCAAATAAGTGCATTTGATCATAGATTATTCATCATAAATTCGAAACATAGTTGCAGTCCGAGAATAGAATTATATGAAGACATGCTTGCTTACATGAATCACCTACAGAGCCTCACTAAAACTGGAATATCTCATGCTAAAGACATGCTTTTGACTTGATTCAAAAACTAACTGGAAGCTAACACATGAGGCTGCATATTTCATGAAAGCCACTTTCTCATTTGAGCATGTTAGAATATTGATCGCAGACCAAACATTAACATCATATGCACAACCAGGTTTTCAAAAAACTGCTTGCACAACATTTTTGCAAAAATCATATCTTACTCAATTTAAATTGGATTTTCAAAATTCCAAAGCTCGTTGAAAGATAACAGGATAAACTACAATTCTTATGAAGAACACATCTCCAAATAACGAGTTCTCGATGGTCATAACAAAGAAAGATAACAAGATAAACTACAATTTATAGGAAGAACACATCTTCAAATAACGAGTTCTCGATGGTCATAACAGAGGCACAATAGAGACAGTAAAATCGCGATAAATTATGCAATCCTCAACGAAACTTCATCAAATTAATCTCTATATCATAAGCAACTCATATTAAATCACCTAAACAACAACTTGAGCACTTTATCAACATTATTATACACATAACAAAGGTGGATTACATTATTAGCACGCTTTTAACAAAACTCAACATTAAGCCACGTAGGACTCGTATATAATTCGCATAGACACATGAAATTTCAAGTCCTAGCATGCATATATCCCAAGGCATCAACATATCATGAAATTACACATTAACATAAAAGGGTTTCGAGCCTCGATGTACCGTTCTCACGAAAAGATCATGAGACGGTCGAGAGGAGAGATCGAAACGGATGCCGATGTGCTCGACGGGCTCGGCGTCTGGTGAAGCCTGACTTGCGGTGGTGCTCGGCTTTGAGTAAGGGGAGGGGATTGATCGCGGGAAAGAGATGAGAGATGTGATGAGTGCGGGAGATTTCTTATTCCTTTCTCTGCGTACGGCGAGCGAGAGAGAATTTGAGACAGAAAAGAAAAGCTGCGTGTGAAGTGAGAAAGAGTAGGGCTAGGATTCCTTTTATAAGGCTAGGGCTTAAAAAATCTTGCCCAACAAGTAATACAAAAGAGAGGTGGGGCGGACCGGGTTCGGGGCGCGAGTTGCCGGTTCGGTTCTCTCGGTTCGACACTTAGCAAAATAAATAACTCGGTTCCAACGCGACGATAAAATAAATTAACCGGAATATATATATATATATCACACATATTAGTTATTTAATAATTAAGCAATTAAAGACAATTAGGCAATTAAATCAAATAGTAATAATAATGACAAATAATAATAATAATAATAATAATAATAATAATAATAATAACAATAATAATAATAATAATAATAATAATAATAATAATAATAATAATAATAATAATAATAATAATAATAATAAGAATAATGACAATTAAATAATACTCGAAAAATCCATAAATGAAACGTGGCATCACACTATGCTCATAACAAATATAATAAGTCAGATATGGTCGCAACATGTATACGAATCAATCATTTATCCCATCTCCTATCCCAAGTTCAATCTCATGTGCACACCTAAGCAAAGATTACTGTTATTCCACATTCGTATGCCTTCGCTCATGCCTTATAGCGATGCCATAACAAAAGGAGTCTCCCCCGACGGCCAAGGTTTCTGCCTTAGGCTTACATCGAGGTACTGATCGCCGGCCGAGGGCCCTGCCCTGGTCGTACAGGCGTCGCGTCCTTCGCTAAGGACGAAAAGAGGAGATTGCCCCAATTGGGGTCCGTTCTATAGCTACGGGGATAACCGTTCGACGGCCGATACAACTCGCATCGAAGACTACATGGTTCACATGCATACATTGAAATACCATACATATAACATCATTTACTCACGGCATAGATATTCATAAATCAACCCACATGGATATCGAAGCAGAATATTGCACCCATCTGCTGGTAGGATGAGAGCACGACTCGTCAAACATCTACATTTATCAAGATAGTTTCATAAATACACTACCTAGACACTTGAATTAATTACGAGAAATATACTTAGTCGAACATTATCGACTAATTAGTTCGTAGAATTTTGTGGACTTTGGAACTCTCAGATGATTGGAAATAATACTCGGAATAGTGGTCACGAGGTTAAAATTACGGTTCAGCTCAAAAAAAAAAAAAAATCGAACGGCCAAAAAACGGACGGGCCGTAACATAAAAACTAAGTTGATGAAAATCGGATAATCTTCCTACGCGCAACACCAGTAAAACAGAGATAATTTTTTACGTTGAAAACGTTTTGGCCTGATTTTTAAAGTTACGGAAAGCCAAGAGATAGTTCTACATTTTTCGTGAAGACCTCGAATGCAAACGAGCAAGATAAAGGGGTGAAAACCGAACAACATTAAACCACAGTCTGCAGCCTAATTTTGTAGAAAAACTGCTTGCGCACTTATCGAAAATCGAACGTAACTTTTTATATAAAAATGGTATTTGAATGAATCTTACGCCATTAGAAACCTAAGAGATAAACTACAAATCATTTGAAAACATCAAAATTCTCAGGTCACCCGAGGTAGACCAAAAACAACAAAAATTATAGACTCAAACTTCTGCGATTAAATCGAAAAAACTCACATCGAATTTTCGACATAATTTTCAATATAAAAATGATAAACACATTCTTTTTCCACAAGAAAGATAACACATTGAAATACAATTTATATGAAGACTCCAAAACGAGACGACAAGGTTACAGTACCGAAAAACCGCAACGAAAACAAACTACATGAAATATCAAAAATCCAAAAAAACTGGACGTGCAGCCATCGAATTTTGGCAATAACTTTCAGCACAAAATCGATGTTCACTTGATTCTTGTTCCAGAGGAAACACAAGAGACCGAACTACAAATACGTGAAGAGTTCGAAAACGTTCGATTGAGTTTTAGGGGTCAAAACAGCGACTGAACAACATGCTACACAAAGTTTAAAGGCTAAACCACATCTTATGATTTTTCACAAACTTTTTCACAACTCAAGGTTAAAAAACACAAACAAACATCAACCACAAGATGAGACTCGGAAAAATAATTCAAGGCTCGATTCGACAACAATTCGACACGAAAAAGTGTTCCAAATACACAATATATCCACAAGTCAACAAACAAACAAGATTCAAATATAATACTTTTTATCCTTCGTGCAATTTTAAGATGAGGGAAAACAAGGTTCTAGATATGATATATGAATGTGCGAAAAGGATTCTCACCAAAAATCGCAACAAATTTTTAAATGGATGGGGGACGGAGAATTGGTCGCACCACGTGAGGAAAATGATTTAAAGAGTCTGCATACTTTCTCCAAGTGGCTATTAATATCATTTGGGCCAAGTTCAAAACAAATAAATTGGGCCAAAGGAAATATATATAAAGGGCCAAGGAATTAATTTGAAGGTCTGGAAATAAATTCCGATCGGGCCAGAAATTTAAAATAATTAGCACAAAGGGCCGGGAATTATATCCGAAAAGGGCCGAATAAAATTTATCCGATAAATTGGGTCGAGATTAAAAACCCAAGGCTCGATATAGAATAACAACAATACAACGCGAATTCTCCGAGGATTTCGAACGATTGACGACGAATACTACTTATTATATTAATTAGACTATATCTAATTAAATAATAATAAGGCTAAACTGAAAGACGTTGAGCAATTTCCAGACTATACAAAATAAAATATAATCCGGAAAAAATCATAATTCAAACGGGGCACTACGGTAATAAAGAGACTACAAGACTCAAATTGAAAATTCATTAACAAAAGGAATTAGCCAGTAGACCACAACAGTAGACCACAACAGTTGATGTTGCACAATAAGACTGATGAACATGTTGTAAAACATATCAAATACCAATCTTCTCATGAATAAATGGAGCTCTTAAACTGTATCCTAAGAACAATACTTTAACTGAATGAAGGCACACAACCAATGACTGGTTTATTTTTACCATTACAACAAAACTTTTACACACAAAAAAAAAAAAGTAAATAAAAGGAAGAACCACGCAGTATCAATGAACAAACCATGCCTTTGGTATACAGTCACAATGAATTAGTGTAGGATGGCATGTAGCATATATGCTATGAAAACATGTGCTTGCAAAACTTATATTTAGTTACATTTAAAAGCAGCACATAGTGCTTAAGAAAAGGCACACATATAAAAGAATATATATTGCATGTCTAGTGTTACCCAAAATTTGAAAGCAGACCTATACCCATTCATGCCCAAAGAAACAACAAAGTTTAAGCAAAAGCAATAAAGACACTCCCTTTCATTACCTTGTTAGACCCTCACATAACTGATTATGAAATTAAAAATAAGTGTTGAAAATAAACACATCAATGAAGCAAGAATGAACTGATTAATAAACATATATGTATAATCTAGCTAACACATTAAATTTGAAGATCATTAACGAAAGTAGTCAATCAATACAAAAAAATGATTTGCACAATAAGCAAAAATAGACATCTTATAGACATATTAAACTGCAATTCGGTTATGGAACAGACGTAGTTAACAACGAATACACATATTTTAATTCAATAAGGCAGTCTCAAAGTCCTGCACCAGCAGTCGTGTGTTCTAATTGGCAGCCACTTTTAAGCTTTTCATTTCACAAACCCCCTAGTTTATTTGGAGCTGACATTCAAAAAGTGAAGTAGTGAGATGGTCAGAATAATGATTCCTCTCTTTGCCCTCTTTTTTCTTTTGCCCAAAACCTTTTTCCTGGTTTGCTCACAATCATTCTATTTGTCTTTTCCTTTTTCCTTTTATTTTTTTTTTATGATCCATGAAAAGAGAGCATATGGCAAGCTCACAACAGACTATACAAAAGTAAAAAATGCAATACAACCGCAACAAACAAGAACTAAAATACTGCAAATAGATCACTTCTATTCCACAAGTTAAAAATTCTGGCACATGAATAGCTCTGGAAAAATTGTAAATTTATTTACATAAACAAAACTCGCAGCAGAGTAAAAGAAATACAACAAGAAGCAGAAAGTTCAAACAAAAGCTAAACAAATTACTTTTTTCCCACAATCTTAATTTGTTGCCTCACTGAGTGAAAATTGTAAATTTTGTTACATAATTTACTTACTTATTAACTGATTACCAGCGGTCATTGTCACAGGTGTAAGCACACGCCCACAGATGCCCTCGATGGGCAATAGCCACATTTGATCGAGTATCCAACTGGTTTCGCCAGGAGAACACCAGCTCCCAACCATTTTTTTTTGCTCTCTCTTATCATATACAAAGTGGCACATGATTTTTTTTACTTGTTCTCTCTCTCTTCGTATTCAGAGTGGCGCATAATTTTTTTCTTCTTATCTCTCTCCCTCTTCATATTCAGAGTGGTGCATGACATTATTCAGTACAAGGTTTGCGCAGGCTCGTGCTCCTCTATCTGACTTCGATAACAGTAACTCCAAAAACATCCAGACAGGAAATCCATGTCCAACCATCTCTTCGCCACAAATCATGGTACTTTTCTTATTGTATTTACCTTTCTGTGTTTGCCGCTAGAGTTTCCTCCTCTCCCGCCGATTATCATACACAGGACCAGCAGGGGCAACTTTCACACGCTCGGGCCAGGTAGCTTTTTCTGTCAAAGCCTCCAACTCATGAATCTTTCAACCCCAGTCAGTAGTTGCACTCGTTAACCCTCTGGTGTTAGATTTTTGCCTCACAGTAATTCTTTATTTATATATTTCATGATAGCTCAACTCATGGGCTTGCTTTCACTCATTCAGGCTCGGTAGCTGTTTCTGCCAAAGGCCTCCAAACCACTTGTCAGATGTAACCAGTCAGTAGCTCGCACTCTAAACCCAGCTGTAGCTATTTGCACGTGTTAAGCCATCCGATGTGCACTTCTAATAAGCAGGTTCAGATTCTAATCGAGCTTTTAGTTCATTTATGATAATCGTGTTTAGATAGGATGGGAATTTATCTGCATGAGATTCGTAGTAAAGAGAACAACTAAATCATATCATCCCATGTTCGACATTTTCGAATAAAAAGTTACGACGTCTTAGTGTTTTGGAGTCACGATGCATGTGCATTCCCCTGTTATTATAATTGATTGTTTGTATTTTGATGATTTCATGTTCAGTTGATTTTTTGGGTTAGGATACTCATTAGTCTTTTGCATTAAAACATTGGAGAATTATTTTTTTGTTGTCTTTTAGTTTCCTTGAAAACATTTCTTCTTTATTTTAAATGTTTGCCGAACGGGTCGAGCAAGTGGAAACTAATCAGTGAATACCGGTAAAAAAACCGTTCAAATCGGTAAACAAACTGACTGGTTTGAAAGGGTTTTTTTTACTGGTTTTCACTGGTTTCCACCTGCTGGACCCGGTCAGCAAACATTTAAAATAGAAAAGAAAGGTTTTCAAGGAAGATAAAAGACAACAAACAATAATTCTCTCTTATGCAAAAGACTAATGAGTATCATCCTAACCCAAAAAACCAACTGAACATGAAATCATAAAAAATACAAACAATCAGTTATAATAATAGCTAATAAATCTGGGGAATGCACATGCCTCGTGACTCCAAAACACTCAGACGTCGTAACTTTTTCTTCGAAAATGTCAAACATGGGATGATATGACGAATCTCATGCAGATAAATTCTCATCCTATCTAAACACGATTATCATAAATAAACCAAAAGCTCATGTGAATAGAATCTGAACCTGCTTATTAGAAATACACAAAGGATGGCTTAACACGTGGAAATAGCTACTGCCAAGTTTAGAGTACGAGCTACTGACTGGTTACATCTGACAAGTGGTCTGAGGCCTTTGGCAGAAACAGCTACCGGGCCCGAATGAGTGAAAGCAAGTCCATGAGTTGAGCTATCAAAATAAAGCATTACTGTGAGGCAATACACCCGAGAGTTAACGAGTGCAGCTACTGACGGTGGTTAAAAGATTCATGAGTTGGAGGTCTTTGACAGAAAAAGCTACCTGGCCCGAGCGTGTAAAAACTGCCCGTTGGGGGCCCAGTCCTGGGTATGATAATCGGTGGGAGAGGAGGAAACTCTAGCGGCTAACACTGAAAGGTAAATACCATAAAACAAGTACCATAATTTGTGGGGAAGAGATGGTTGGACATGGATTTTCTGTCTTGATGTTTTTGGAGTTATTGTTATCAAAGTCAGATAGAGGAGCACGTAGCATGCACAAACCTTGCACAGAATAATGTCATGCACCACTCTGAATATGAAGACGGAAAGAGAAGAGGAAGAAGAAAATCATACACCACTTTGAATACGAAGAGAGATAACAAGTAAAAAAAATCATGCACCACTCTAAATATGAAGAGAGAGAGAGAGAGTTAAAAAAAAAAAAAAAAAAAAAAAAACTGGTTGGGAGCTGGAGCCGTTCTCTTGATGAGCCCAAGCAGGGCGAAACCAGTCGGGTACTCGATCAAATGTGGCTATTGCCCCTCGAGGGGCATCTGTGGGCGTGTGCTTGCAAGTTCATGTGACTGTTTGTAAATCAGTTAATAAGTAAATTATGTAACAAAATTTACAATTTTCACGTAGTGATGCAACAGAATAAAATTGTGGGAAAAAAAATAATTTGTTTAGCTTTTGTTTGAGCTCTCTATTGTTGTATTTCTTTCACTATGCTGCGAGTTTTGTTTGTTAAAACATAAATTATGTAAATAGTTTACAATTTTCCCAGAGCTATTCGTGTGCCAGAATTTATAACTTGTGGAATAGAAGTGATCTATTTGCGTTATTTTAGTTTATTGCATTTACTGTGTTCTACTTTTGTATAGTTTGTTGTAACTTGCCATATGCTCTTTTTTCATGGATCATAAAAAAAATATAAGGGAAAAAGGAAAAGACAAATAGAATGATTGTGAGCAAACGAGGAAAAAGGTTTTGGGCAAAAGAAAAAAGAGGACAAAGAGCGGAATCATTATTCTTGACCATCTCATTACTTATTTTTTTAATGTCAGCTCCAAATAAACTAGGGGGTTTGTGAAATGAAAAGCTTAAAAGTGGCTGCCAACTAGAACACACGACTGCTGGTGCAGGACTTTAAGACTGCCTTGTGGAATTCTCATAATTCTTAAAACCGAGTTAAAGACTCCAAGATGAAATATAATTAGTTAGCAAGAAAATAACGGGTTGCATGTAATAACAAGTCACATCGTGTGAAGTCAGCGGCCCAAGCATAAATATCTAGATCTACATCTGTTCAAACATATGAGAAAGAAAAATAGACAATAGACAGGGATATTAAGTAGTAAAGAAAAAGAATTAATACCTTCTCGGTTAATGGGCAAAGAGATGTCCGGTCTTCAGGTTAAGTTTCGTTAAAGCAACTGTCGTGCAAAAAAAAAGGGGTAATCTTCAGAGCAACATATGAAGGTACAGCTTATTGTTTTGGAAGCCCTCATTTGAAATCACTATATTTCCAATTAAGCCAAAACATAAAACAGTAATAGAGGGAGAACAACAGATAATAAAGGTATGTTGTGTTTGTACAGAGGTAACTTGCAGTAACAAGGACCAGTTGACAACAAAGCAAAAACATTGAGTTCAAATGGAAGTAGTCTCTCTTGATATGTAGCAACGCAAGTCTATATGACCTTTAAAAGAAAATTAGTTGAGTATAAGCACGTGAGTAAGGCAACAAAGCCCGAGCAGCTCATACTTTTCCTCAACCTGTTGGGAGCTGACTCTATTTTGGCCCAAAACACTTGTAACTGGTCTATGATCTGAAGACCTAGATGCGGGAATATACGACAGTCAAAACAACAGCAACTACTTCCCAAATCACATAATTGATACCCTTTTGCTTACAACAAACCGTTAAACAGTCAAGTTAAAGATTTGGTCTCCAAATCACATAATTGATACCCTTTTTGGAATGGAAGTATACATGCTTTGATAGAATGGACAAGGATGTTTGGTCAAAAGGACGTAGGCAATTTTTCCTGAAACATCAAAGTTCTCCTATCTCCAGCTGCTGAAGGCCATTGCCATACTACAAAATCTGATCGCACCTAGGTGTACATGTAATAGCTATCCAGATCAGCACATACCTCAAGAGTTAAAAGAGAAACAGTATACTTTGATTTAAATTGTTTCCTTTGAATATTGGTATTTTATATTACAGGGGAGTGGGCCCACACATGCAGGAGTTCTTTTTTCTCTTTCGGGTGCAAATCATACCGGCATACATGTCTGACTTGTCTGAATATATTTGTATGTTGGTGAGAGATAGATCTTCCTTTCTTCACATCCATAAAAAAACTCGGCCATGCCTCTGCTCGATCCGGAGCTGTTCACGATAAAAATTAAAGAATGCATTTTTCTTTAGTTTCAAAGTTTAGACTTTAGAGAAAAAAAAAAGTTGCAATATTAGGTCAGATAGCAAGATTGCGTACTTTGTCGTATTTGAGTAATTGTCTCCAGTTTTGCATTCCAGTGAGTGCTTTGGCCAAGCGGTAGTGCAACACTATTTGGTAATTCAAATCTCCAAGCCAAAGAATTCGACTACACCCAAATATTATTAACGCAGGAGCATCTAGTAAGGAAAAGAAGGAAAACCCCTTCCATGACTAGAATAAGAATCTCAGGTGGCTTGATTCTGGGTACATTCATAAGGAAAAATATTCTTACCCGTTTGTAGAAATATGGCAGCTACAATCCATAGAATTGAGTGTTCGAGTTTGTCGCCGGAGATTTCTCACTGCTTCCATTCTCAGTATCTCGATAAAATCAGCACTCCTTCATAGTTTGCCACCTTCCTTCTGACCAGATGTTATGTGACGGCACACAAAGCAAAGACTCGTCCAATGCAATAGCATGCTTATCGAAATGGATCCCTGTAAATAAAAATAACAAAAAAAAAAAAGATCTTCGTTTTAGTACTTCATTTTTGCTGTAAATAATTCCGAGGAAACCAGAATACTTAAAAGAAACAATTTCTAAGCAAACATGATAAGAAGACTGAATGAGCCGAAACAAAGACAGTTTTCTGTGCAATTTATTGTTCCACTTGAAGCATACTTAAGTCCACAGAGACTCTTTATCAATCTACAAATCTAGCCTTTGGATGTCTTTTCATATCGTTGTGGAGGAATCATATAAACTTCTTCTGCAAGCTGCTTGCACAAGAGCTTAAGCTGCCATGAAGGAAGACATTATTAACATCCAAGTGCTGCAAAGACCATGAACTGTAGTAGCTATAATCTACTACAAGAAAAATCACTGTTACAAGTCGGTGAAAAAATGTCAATGTAGTCTACATCCTCAATTTGGTTGTACCCCTTGGCTACAAGTCTAGCCCTGTATCTCTCCATTGATCCATCAGCTTGCCTCTTAATACTAAAAACCCATTTTGACCCAAGCTTTTTTCCTTCTGGTAGAGTTGTTAACTCCGAGGTGTGGTTTCCTTCAAGGGCTTCCAGCTCTCTCTACATAGCTTCTAACCATGTTGGATGTAGAACACTCGCTTGTAATGAGTAGGCCTTTATCAACAGAAATGGTTGCTAGAAATTCCAACTGTGAAGATGAATTCTTTTGACTTTAACTTGACTGTTTAACTGTTTGTTGTAAGCAAAAGTGTAATTAGAATACACCTTTTTGGCTAACTTCAAATCATGTACACTTCCAGCCAACCTGCCATCTAAAAGCTTCTTTTCTCCTACTTTCCCTCCTTAATCAGTCCTTTGTTAACTGAGCAATTCTTCTCAGTTTGAGTATCCTCCACTATTGTACACTGTGGTGTTAAGTATCATCCACTATTGTAGTCATTGTGGTCATGTGGTGTTATCTTCAATTGCCTGTGGAATAAGAATATCATCCTTGTTCATTGAACGATAACGAAAGATCTCCTCAACGACCACCACAAAGCATGTTTTGGTCTCCAAATCACATAATTGATACCTTTTTTTTTTCCGGGGACACTCCTAAGACATATATATTTTTTTTAACATAACATTAAGTATTGTTATTATTTTATTTTTTTTCTCCATGGACACTCCTAAGAAATGTGACTCCCCAGAAATATGCATTTGTTGCCACTTTGGTTCATATTTAGATTTTTGAGGAAGTTGGCTTATACAACCAAAAGGTCTAAGTCTAGCATAGATTAGTTGCCTATCATACACTCTCTCAAAGGGTGATTTCCACTCTATCTATTGATGATAAATGGTACACTCAAGACTGAGGAGGCCAAAAGGACATAGGCAATCTTGCCTGAAATATCAAAGTTCTTCCTATCTCCAGCAGTTATCTAGTTATCTATTTGTGCTTTCTCTCAACTACACCATTTTATTGTGGTGTATGAACACAACTGGTCGCATGTAAAATCCCCTATTCTTGAAAAAAAAAAAATGCATATCCTTGAAACTCCTTCCCATTATCTGTTTTCACTTTCCTATCATGTGTGTCAAATTGAGTCTCAATCATGTGGATAAAATTGGTCAACAACTTGGTTGTTTGTGGTTTGTGAACCATAAAACACACACACACACACACACACACACACACACACACACAAAGACCTCTGCTATAATCATCCACCACTGTTAGAAAGAAAGGCGTTCCAGTCATAACATCTTCGTTGCATGGCCCCCATATATCTACATGCAACATCTGAAAGCATGTATCTGATAGAATGGATTGTCAAATTGTGCTATTCTAAAATGGTAATCTATGTGGTTTTGCTTTGAAATGATTATAAAGGGAAATCGATCATTAATACAGGTGATCATAACTGGCCTTCTCGGAAAAAAGATTGACTCGTTCAAATGAGCAAAAGAGATCCATAAAAGCATGTAGTATGAGGGAGTTTTGGTGGGCTACAAAGAGAACGGTCAAAACATTAAAAAAGCCTCAGATAATGAAAACAATGATGATCCTCTATTTTGATGACCATTATAGTGCATCTTAATAATATGTCAGCAAATAATTTCACAACATATAGCATGACACAATAAATACAAGCTATCAGCAGAAACAATAGGTGAGTAACATAAAATTATTGTATTCTTGGCTTCTCAACAATTAGCATCATTTTTCCATTCCTCACCAGCAAGGTAATCACGGTACTGCTTAGATCCAATATGAGCCGCAAATATTATTCTCAGAATGCCATCAAGTCAAGAAGCAGCTGATACAGACATTGAAATCAAATGTCATTATATTCGCGGAATATACAAGGTGCAAACGAAAGCAAGGCTAACTGCCTAACACGGACAAGATTCATCACCCATCTGGCAAAGTCATGCCATTAGATTTATGTCATTAGTTTATATCGTTATGATGCTTGTGTTAAAGCACCAATACAGAATATAAATACAAGCCAATAATATTAACGTCTCACCTGAATCCATGGCTCCAAGCTCTGCAAGTGAACCTTAGCACTATCGTTCATAGTATCCAATGCAAACATATCCACCTGTCACAGCCGTCCATGGAACAATGAGCTACCCGTTCAAGCTGCAACTTTCTGTGGTGTTCAAGAAACTTTTTCTCAAGCAACATACAACTTTTGGGTTGGTTCGGCAGCAGGCCTGCTTTCCAAAATGCTTCTGAGTATATGATTTACCATATCAGGATAATCCGAAATCTGATTTAAGTCTATACATTTCATCATTAGCCCCTTCCGCTACATGAATGAGCTGATACACCACTGCATTGTTCAAACACTTGTGGGATGAACTGCCTGAGCTTAATTCGCCGCAACTTCAGCTCCACCATTACTCCTGGATCCTATATCCGGACCCAAGAACCAGTCCACCTTATTGGGCCGTCCCATTCGTTTGATCTGACCACTGCCTGTGTCGAGGATAACACATCTTGAGATGGGAAATGGGGCCACGGTTTGGCCTTTATCACCCGTCAGGCAGTTGTTTTCAGACCATAAGCCCTTCCTTATCCTGCAATTCACAACAAAACATCTCAGGGATCAAGAATATTATGTTCGATTTCAAAACCCCCTGTGCGACTTCTCCACTTGCCCACACCCTACCGAGCTGAAAAACAACACACACACACACACACACACACACTCCCTCCAGCTAAAAGTATAGGAAAAAAAACATCAAACACATATTCTACATGAACAAGAAAAAAAAAATTACAAGGTTAACATAAACTTGATATCTGTTTCATCACAATATGGTACTGCTGCAAAAAAATTATGATCAATTTCAACTTCTGCCGTTCTTCAACCATTAAACCCAGCTGCGCTAGCACTAATTCTTAAAAGAGAAATGATTCCTCAACAATGAGAGAGAGAAAACAAAAAAAAAAAGTACCATTAGCATGAAATGCAGGTTAGGGCTCGATCGTTGAAGCTCCTTAGGAACAGAATTAAACAAGGGAGCTACTTCAACTTCAGATCTACCTTTTGTTCCAGACTACAAAATGCCGAGCAAATTAATCGGCATAAAATTATTGATTAATATTGCTTTTTTATTGTTTCTTATCTACAAGGAAGAACACTATTTTTTTTTTTTTTTTTAAAAACAAAATTATCTTAATAACAAAAATAATAATTAATATTGAATATTTTTGTTCTTTGTTCGTCTTACAAAGATACACAAGTATCAGTTTAAGTATCCAAACAATATAGTTTTTTTTTTTTTTTAATAGTGTTTTGAAAGGTTAAGTGCGTTGTTATCCTTATTTAAAATGTATATTTATCAACAAAAGATGAGAATTAAACTTAAATTTTAACTTTGAATAGTATTGTTTTTGTTTTTATAAACTAGGTGTAAAACAATAAAATTTATATTTTCACAAACTACGTAAAAAAAGGGAAAAATTATAAAAATGATACACTAAGTTGGCCGTTGTCAACAAAAGAGACAATATATTGTCACTCATGGAAAAAATACACTTAATTGGCTTTTTGCTCGAAAAAAATACATATTTACAAAAATGATACACTAAAGTGTATCACTTATGTCTGTATTTGGATTGCTTATGCCCGACTTAGTTTAGTGTATCATTTTTGTAAATATGTATCTTTTTCGTGCAAAAAGTCAATTAAGTGTATCTTTTCCATGAGTGACAACATAGTGTCTCTTTTGTTGACAACGACCAACTTAGTGTATCATTTTTGTAATTTTGCCTAAAGAAACTAAAAACATCTCTCCATGATTTAGATAAAATATATTGTTTAATCATTCATATAAATATAATATATTTTATCATTATTTTACATCGAAACAACCTTCATCACAATAAAATAAAATTATAAAATTGTTTATTTCATATTCATTTACACTATCAAAAGTCACTATTCACTATATGAAGAGGAATTTTCAAAAAAAATAAATAAATATGCTATAAATTGCCTGTAAAGAAATTTTCCAAAAAAAATAGAAATAAATTAAAATGTGCTACCAATTGCTTTCAAATATGGAACATTCGACCAAATATTCACATTACCAAGACTCCAAGTTCATTATCGCTTTCTTGTCATTCATGAAAATTAATTTAAAAATGTATTAATGCTAATGTAAAATTTTAATTTGGCTTAGGCTTAATTAAATTTCATAACATACACCTTAGTTTTTTTTTTTTTTTTAACCCAGGCATAGTGCTAATAATGGACTAGATCAAAATGACTCAATTAAATTCTAGTGCTTCTTATATTAGTGAAGTTTCTAGAAAAAAAATATATCAAACGATGCAATGCACCTTGGGTCGCTATGAAAACAGTCTCCTTGTATAATTACAAGGGTAAGATTTACGTACAGCTGACCCCCCAGACCCCAACTAGTTGGGAATATATTGGGTATGTTGTTGTAACTGTTATCATCCGATTCGGTAAATCAAGGTTATTAGCCTCGAACTGCATTATTGCCAATAATGACGTGACCAACAGTCATCTCGGTCCACATACCGAACCGACATTCTATAGAAAACCGAGCTAATCCTCAGAACCGAGGTCATTCCAGAACCGAAGTCAATATGAACCGAGGTCATCACCTCCTAAGTTGGTGACAAGGCACCTACACGCCACCTTCACAAATCACGAGATTAAGTGGGATCCACTGACGCTGCCGCCCACCAAAAAGTAGCTTTATGTAAAAAGCATCGCACAAATCTCGATATGTATCTCAAAAAGTTACTATAAATAGTAGCTCCTGATATTTGTACAGGGGGATCCCCGAATCAAACATTTTAATATGAAACACGAAACAGCTCACGGCAGCTGAAGTGAACAAGATTCACCCGGGCTCCTTCAACTCGAATCGGCCTCCGTACCTGCATAAACCAACGCCGGGGGTGGCCCCGGCGTCGGGCCTCCGATGCCTAAGTCAGTGCTCAGATCCAGAGAGAGAAAGTGTAGCAGTGGAATGAGAAGAGAGAATAATGTAATTAGGAGAGAGTATGAGAATGAGGTACCTTGGCCCCCCTTTTATAGGGGGAGTATACCTTTGTGGGCTCAAGATGAGCTTGGCCCATAATGTTGGGCTTGGACGTCTTAGTGGGCTTACCTTCCAAAATGTATCCGCTTTTATCCATTAAACCGGGTCCAGTATAATATCCTATATCATCTAGTGGGCTTAAAGGTTCAAAGCATACCGGGTCCAGACATAATCAAATAAAACACAATCAACCTGCTCGAGCAAAAATGAATATACCTCACCCGCCACTGGGGTCGAAAAATCAATTCGACGGAATCATAATCAAATAAAACACAATCAACTGCTCGAGCAAAAATGAATATACCTCACCCGCCACTGGGGTCGAAAAATCAACTCGATAAACCAGAATCAACAATCAACCTGCTCGGGCTAAAATGAATATACTCGACCCACCACTTGAGTCGAAAAATCAATTCGACGGAATCATAATCAAATAAAACGCAAT
>CACSLK010000984.1:12284225-12303256 GCA_902706635.1 Striga hermonthica
AGCTCATGTTTCTGTACAAGCTGGACCTTCTTCGTCGAAAGGCGGGAAGAAGAAAACGCAAGTGCAGAAAAAGAGTGGTGGAACTAGTGGGAGCAGTGGGAGTGGTGGGAGCAAAGCAGTAGCGCCTTCTGGTGGTGTGGTGAAGCCTAAAGGCAAGTGCTTCAAGTGCAACAAGACAGGACATTGGAAGTCAGATTGTCCCCTCAAGGACGCTCCTGGTACGTCTCTTGCTTTAGTTGTCGAAACATGCTTTGCGGCTTGTTCTACCAGTTCTTGGGTAGTAGATACAGGAGCCACTGATCATGTTTGTTATACTTTGCAGGGGTTTCTGCAAAGAAGGCAGCTCAGTGAGGGCGAGATTACCATCAGCTTGGGCAATGTTGCACTGGTTGCAGTGGGAGATGTGCACTTGTCTTTTTCTGATTCTGTTTTAGTATTAAAGAACGTTTTGTACGTGTCGAGTTTTCGGAAGAATTTAATTTCAGTTTCGAAGTTGTTTTTGGATGGATATTCAGTTATTTTTAATGACAATTTTGTTATTATGAGAAATAACTCTTTTTTCTGTTCTGGCATGTTGGTTAACAATCTTTATACTATTACTTGTGCATATCATACTGTGACAGAGGCTCATGCATCTTCATCACTAAACAAGAGAAAGGAACCTTCTCAGTCGAATCAGACATATGTTTGGCACCTAAGATTGGGTCATGTCAATCTAAGGAGGATCCAAAGGCTGGTAGGTAATGGCTTCTTATATTCTCTCCAAGTTGAACCATTTCCAGTCTGCGAATCCTGTTTGGAAGGCAAGATGACTTATAGGCCCTTTAAGGCCAAGGGGAATAGGTCCAATGATGTGTTGGAATTGATTCACTCTGATTTGTGTGGGCCTATGTCTATTCAAGCTAGAGGTGGTTTTGAGTATTTCGTTACTTTCATTGACGATTACTCAAGATATGGGTACATTTACTTGATGCGCCGCAAGTCTGAATGCTTTGACAAGTTCAGAGAATTCAAGGCAGAAGCAGAGAACCGTCAAGGGAAAAGTATCAAGTCACTGCGATCTGATCGTGGTGGCGAATACCTTAGCAATGAATTTAGGCAATACTTATTAGAGAATGGGATTACATCCCAGCTGACTGCGCCTGGTACTCCCCAACAGAATGGCGTAGCAGAGAGGAGGAATAGGACTATGTTGGAAATGGTGAGATCGATGATGAGCTATGCTTCACTACCTACCTCGTTTTGGGGATATGCCTTGAAAACGGCAGCGTACCTTCTTAACTTTGTACCTTCTAAATCAGTTCCGAAAACTCCAATAGAATTGTGGTCCGAGCGCAAGCCTAGTTTAAACCACATTCGGATTTGGGGCTGCCCAGCACATGTGTTGGATAAGGAAGCTGATAAGTTGGCACCTAGAACAGAAGTACGACTGTTTGTAGGTTACCTAAAGGGAACGAGAGGTGGTTACTTTTATAGTCCTAAAGATCAGAGGGTAGTGGTTAGCACCAATGCCCGATTTTTATAGGATGACTATATGAGTGAGCATAAGTCCAAGAGTGAGATTATTCTCAAAGAGTTGAGGGCAGACAATGACATACCGAGTGTGCAAGAGGATATACCACAAGAGACTGCACAACGTGTTGACTCTGATGTATTTACACCTGAATTGCCTCGTCATAGTGGGAGGGTTGTTCGTCAGCCCGATCGTTTCATGTTTGTGGGAGAGTCCTCAGACTTCATCCCAAGTGACAAGCATGATAGTGACCCTTGGACCTACAATGAGGCAATCCAAGACGTAGATGCAGAATCTTGGCAGAAATCTATGGATTCTGAGATTGAATCTATAGATGTTATGGATGTCTACGACCTTAGGGACCTTCCTGAAGGCAAGAAAGCCATTGGGTGCAAATGGGTCTATAGGCGTAAGAGAGGATCTGACGGGAAGGTTATTTCCTTCAAAGCATGCGAAGGGTTTCACTCAGAAAGAAGGAATCAATTATGATGAGACCTTCTCACCTGTAGTCATGCTTAAGTCGATCCAGATTTTTCTTATCCATAGCAAGTCACATGGACTATGAGGTTTGGCAAATGGATGTCAAGACAACTTTCCTTAACGGAAACTTGGATGAAGACATCTATATGCAGCAACCCAAGGGTTATGTGAAGAAAGGCCAAGAGCATCGAGTATGGAAGCTAAAGAAGTCTCTTTATGGACTAAAACAAGCTTCTAGGTCTTGGAATATTCGTTTTGACGAGGTGATCAAGTCCTATGGATTTGATCAATGTCAAGACGAAAGTTGTGTGTACAAAAAGAGCAACGGAAACGTAGTGGTATTCTTGGTACTATACGTAGATGATATTCTTCTCATCGACAACGATGTCAAGATTTTGTCAGACGTAAAGGTATGGCTTTCAGAACAGTTTCAAATGAAGGACTTGGGTGAGGCATCGTACATTCTTGGAATCAAGGTCATTCGTGACAGGAAGAAAAGAATGTTGTGTCTATCTCAAGCTGCTTACATTGATACTGTGATTGCTCGTTTCAGCATGCAGAACTCCAAGAAAGGGTTGCTACCTTTTCGGCATGGAGTTCCTCTATCTAAGGATATGTGTCCGAAGACACAAAAGGAGATAGAGGAAATGGCTAAAGTTCCTTATGCTTCGGCTGTAGGAAGCCTTATGTATGCCATGCTGTGCACGAGACCTGATATTTGCTATGCGGTTGGCATGGTTGCGAGATATCAGTCTAACCCTGGTCAAGGACACTGGACTGCGATAAAGCATATTCTCAAGTATCTGAAAAGAACTCGAGATTATATGCTTGCTTGTTTACCAGTCAGACGGTCTAACTCCTTTGGGTTATACAGATTCTGATTTCCAAGCTGATCGAGATAAGAGAAAGTCGACCTCAGGTTATGTGTTTATGATGGGAGGCGGAGCGATCTCATGAAGAAGTGTGAAGCAGAAATGCATCGCAGATTCTACCATGGAAGCCGAATACGTTGCTGCTTCAGAAGCAACAAAGGAGGCTGTTTGGCTCAGGAGCTTCTTACTGGACTTAGGGGTATCTTCGAGTGTGCCTAAGTGTATCACAATTTATTGTGACAATGCTGGTGCAGTCGCAAACTCGAGAGAACCCCGAGCACATAAGGCCAGTAAACACATCGAGAGAAAGTACCACCTTATACGAGAGATCGTAAAACGAGGAGATGTGGTTGTGACGAAGATAGCATCGTTGGATAATCTAGCTGATCCTTTCACGAAGATTCTGACTGTCAATGTCTTCGAGAAACACGTAGAGGGTCTTGGTTTACGATGTGTTGCAGCTAGACTTTGAGTATAAGTGGGAGAATTGTTATGGCATGTGTTTATATATACTAAAAGTTTAGCTTTAGTATAAGTAGGAGATTGTTGGGGTATACAGTAAAACAAACTTTTATGTGAGCTTTTGGATTATATTTATCCGATTTCCCATTTGACTGAAATAAATGTTTTCACATTGTTGCATTCTTTATGATTGCTTGTATGCTAAATGTCCAATTATCTTATATTGTAGACAATGTGGTGTGTTAGTAGTCACACAGAAGATTACATTGTCGGTCCCTTATAAGATATAAATAGTATTCACAACTGAGATAGTTATGGACATGACTATCGGTTTAGGTTGTAGTATAAACTGGATATAGCTTGTCTTGGCTATTGGTTTATACTAGTGCGCTGCGTCGCATTGAATGGATCACAGTTGAGACGTGTTCTTCAGTTCTAACTATCATGAAGAACCTAGGTCTCGGTGACTCTACTAATTCTTAACCCTAATTGTGATACTTAGATATGTGGGATATTTGTTTGTTACTTTGATTTACCATGGGTGAGAGCCAAGTATTGGTTCAATATGTTCTGTATCTTGGGTAACAACATTATCTGCATGATATCTATTTATTGGCATTAGGACACCGTGTCCTGGACATCCAGGTTGATGACGTCCCCTTAAGGAACTCATAAGGATTATCGTATAAACCCTGCAGGTGGATTTATTCTGTACGATAATAAGGTTGAGTGGTACTACTTAAGGAATATAAGATATTAAATAATTAAAGCAGTCAGAAGCTTTAATAATTAATGGACGTGCGATATCTTAAACACGAGGAATTATATCGAGTCTAATAGAAGCCTCGATTCATTTCGGGATAGGACGAGAGTGCAATATTAATTCTCTAGTGGAATAAATTAATATTTACGGGCCAAATTGTGTTCTGGGCTGAACATAAGAATTTGGGCCTGTGGGGAGCCCAAACCCTATACCTTCTAAGAGATCCCTAGTCTGGCCCAAGGACTCTATAATAGGAGGGATAACCACACGTTCTTGAACCCTAACGCAGCATCACAAAACGTGATATCTTCAGCCATCATCGTGAGGAGAAAGTTACGCAAAGGGTTCAGAGAAGAACAAAGGCAATCCGCTCATTTCAACCGTTTGGAGGATCGTCGTCCATCCGGCGTCCAAACGTGGTCGGGACACAGACTAAAAGATCGCTCAGATCGAATCGAAGCCTTGAAGAAAGGTATATCTCTGTTCGTCCTTTAGGAGCATGCTTAGGTTTATTCAAAATCATGTATGTACATGTTTGGTATCCGATATCGATCCGCGGGTAGGACCGCCTCGTCGGCGTGTTCCAGCATTAATGACGACCAGCCATGGGTCCTCTACATTGATGGATCCTCCACGGCAAACCGAGCAGGTGCGGGTGTAGTCTTGGCTAATCCGGAAAACCGATTGTTCTGTCATTCGGTTAAATTTCTCTTCCCTGCAACCAACAATGAGGCTGAATTTGTAGCTTTGCTGTCCGGATTGAATTTAGCTGAATCCATGAACGTGAAGCATCTCAAAGTCTTCTCAGACTCACAACTTTTGGTCAACCAAATCAATGGTTTGTATGAAGTCAAGGAACCTCGGTTGACGCCATATCTATCCTTGGCAAAGCAGAAGTTATCGAAGTTCTCTGTCGACGTCGAACACATTCCTCGAACTTTTAACGTACAAGCAGATGCATTATCCCGACTAGCCTCGAGTACCGGGATGGAAAGTATGGAGTACGTCCAAGTCGGTCAGCAAGAACAACCATCGACCCTCCATTCCAAAGTCGCCACCATTGATCCGGTAGCATCACCGAAACCTCCGACTTGGATGGATCCCATTATTCGATACTTGGAAACTGGGGCCTTACCTCCAGATCCTAAAGAAGCTCGGGCACTTCGGATTCGAGCAGCTCGGTACACATTGGATAACGGAACTTTATTTAAAAGAGGATACTCAGTCCCACTTATAAAAATTTTAACTGAATCCGAATCGCGATATGTTCTCGAAGAAGGGCACGAAGGAATTTGTGGAAGTCACCCCGGTGCGCAAGCCTTATCCTACAAGATTTTGCGACAAGGCTACTATTGGCCTACTTTAAAAACAGATGTCGCTGCGTGGATCTAAAATTGTTCGAAGTGCCAACTTTTTGCACCCAACATTCATCAATTCCCCGAAGAGCTCAAATCAATATATAGTCCATGGCCTTTTGCCAAATGGGGAATCGACCTCATAGGTCCCCTGCCCACCGGAAAAGGCGGCGTCCGATTCACTATTGTTGCGGTTGACTACTTCACCAAATGGGCTAAAGCCGAACCATTAACCACGATAACCGAACAAAAGGTTGTTGACTTTATATGGAAGTCCATCATTTGTCGCTTCGGAGTGCCGAACTCAATTATCACTGACAACGGTCGACAATTCGAAGGCAAGCGGCTTGAAGCTCTTTGTGAAGAATATAACATCAAACACTTCTTCTCTTCGCCCTACCATCCACAATCCAATGGCCAAGTCGAAGCAGTGAACAAACTCATAAAGGATGGCCCCAAAGTCCGGCTTGATGCAGCCAAAGGAGCCTGGCCCGAAGAGCTGCCGCACGTCCTATGGGCCTATCGAACAACTACAAGGACTTCCACTGGAAAAACTCCATTTTCACTAACTTACGGCTCAGAAGCCGTGGTCCCAGTCGAGCTCGGTGAACCTACTTATCGAATTCAACTTTTCACCGAAGAGTCCAACTCGGATAACATGAAAACCAATTCGGATCTGCTCGAAGAACACCGCACTCGCGCCGAACTAAAAAATGCTGCTTATAAACATAGGAGCGAGATATATGTCAATTCTAAACTCAAACCTCGTTCATTCCGAGTTGGCGAACTAGTCCTCAAACGCATAATGGGGCCTGACCCCGGTCCACTCAAGCCGAAGTGGGAAGGACCTTTCCAGGTCATCGAGGTTTTACCCCGCGGAGCGTATCGGATTGCTCATCCTGACGGAACTTTACATCAGTATCCGTGGAATGCTGTTTTCTTGAAGAAGTTTTACCAATGAACGGTCTGAGGCCGAGCAATAGATCTTCCTTTTGAACGGACCCTCCGTTTGCCGCTATGAGGGGACCAACACCAACTCTTTTGATGTAATGGAAGCTAGAGACTTTCACTTTTGAAATCCGAGCAACAGCTCGGCACCGATGTAAAATATTTTGACACTCGGTTTTATCAATATTTTGTACCGATGTAAACATTGCGACACTCGGTCTCGCTGATGTAAACATTTTGACACTCGGTTTTATCAATAGTTTGGTTGGGGTTGCTGCTCGTCCACGTCACTTCAGCAAACATTATTTAATGGGTCCCGCAAACAACCGAATACAAAATAGATAACTCGGTTGGGGCCACTTCATAATCGGACTCTAACAAAGTTCGGTGAACCCAGTTTGTTTTATGCACGGCATAGAATGTGTTAAGTTCTGCAAATTCTTAGTAAGTTTGCATACTGACTTACACTATTAGCCGGATTAATTAAAGAAGATCAATGTGGAACTTGGAACCCATTTTTATCAAAAAAAACCCGCAACTCGGATTTATTTGCATTTTTAACCGAGTTAGAAGGCACGTTTTATGTATGCACTGAGTTCATAACACTTGGTCTAAAAATCGCTGAATTTTGCACAACAACCATGAACAAGAATTAAAATAACACAAACATTCATGATTTCTATTATTAAGTCGAGAAGTTCCAAGATTACATATTTCCTACTAAGGATGTCGACATACTGACACCCCGATTACATACTTCAAATATAATAGACTGAAAACATAAAAATAATAGTATTCAAGAACTTCAAGCAGCATCGTCCTTATCCCTCCCCATCTCGGCCAGCACCACTGCCTTCTCCGACTTCCATCTCAGTAGACCGCTGTTTTTGAAGCCGCTCCAACATAGTTGTTTCCTTTGCCTTAGCTGCAGCATCAATAGTCACATCCGATACGGAAACAAGCTCGTCTCGCGGATCTTGCACTTCATCGGAATTGTCCTCCGCCGGTGCAACAACCTTGATTATTTCGACTTCCCGGTCTGTCGACTTTGTCTTTTCCTCAATGTAAGCCTAGACAACGGTCCGAATCTGCTCGGGAGTCATATCGTCAAAATGTTGTTCGACCTCCACGTCGGCAAGAGTCGTGACATAGATGTCTGCCAGCTCTTTTCTCTTCTCTTTTTCTCCCTCCAAAATCATGTTGACGTAGGCACGTCGGAGAAGAGCCGCCCTTTCTTCAGAGAGCGGGGGCAAGTCGGGATTCGTTGTCATTTCTTCAGCCCGGCGAAGCATCCATTCACAGAACTCTCGCTCATCCTCATCGGCTTCCACGTGCATGCCTTTGACCTCCATGTCAAAACCATATTTTTGGAGCTTGTGGAATAGGAAGAAGCGCAGCTTGTCAATATCATAGTAACTGGCGTTATACCGCTCAATCACCCAATGGAGATTGAGGCAGGTGTTCATCTCAATTTCAAGGTCAGGTCCGCCTACCTCATTATCCACACCGGCGTCAGAGACCTCCACCTCGGCATCATCACCGGACTTAGGTTCCGCGACTGCAACAGTCTCTTTCCCAGCCTGGAAGCCGTTCTCATACATAGTCTCGCCATACGCAGACTTTTCCCTCTCTAATTTCGCCATTTCAGCATGATGGACATCCCGCTGTCGGCCCACAAGTTCACAGACCTCGGTACACTCTTTACGAGTTGCGTCATGCTCAGTCTTCTCTTTCAACAGCTTCTCCTCCACTTCCTCGGCCTTGGCTTCCAACGCCTTGGAATGCTGTTCAGCAAAGGCAAGACGCTCTTTAAGCTTGGCCACTTCGGTTTGAAAGGCCTTCTTCTCCTCGGACAACGCCGAGATCTCAGCCTGGGCCACCTCCAATTGAGCAGTTTGTTCAGAAATTTTCTCTTTCAAGTCGGCCTCAACCTTAGCCGTCTCATCCTTCAAAGATGCAATCATTGCATCTCGTTCGACTACGGTCTGCTTCTTCCCCTCCAATTGGGCAGCAATTCGGCCATGGTCGTCCTCAGCTGCAACCAAACTAACTAAAGCTTGACCCAAGCAAGCCTTGGCGTAGCTTAATTTATCCACACTTGACAGAGAAGAGACTCCCACTTCGGATTTGGGGTCCCACACCATCAAAGGCACCCGCGCTGCATTCTTAGCATTTTTTGGCATATCGATCCTCGAAGACATGTGTGGAGATTTGACAGATTGGATAGTAGTAAACCATTCCTCCACAACACCTTCGGGCACTTTTACGTTTGCAGCTCTCTCGTCGTCAATGGATAAGAATGACTTCTCGAACAGGGGAGACTCACCGGTGCCCTTCTCTATAGCTCTCCGACCAGAGTCGTTTTTCTTCTTCGACCTCTTTTCTGCCCCGGAAGAAGCTCCTACATTAGACATCTTCACCAATTTTCTCTTCTTCTTCTTCTCCGGTTGTTTGGACTCCACAGACTTCGGAGGGGATGAGTGTCTCTCTGGTTCTTCTCTCGGCACCTCGGAGTGCGTTACCTCAGCCACGGCCAACTCGGTTCCAAACACATTTGGCTCGGGCTCAGCTTGATTAATTGCAACAGCATGCACAACTGGCGGCACCTCGGTAGGTGCAACTTCTTGTGGAGACTTTTGACTCTCCAGAATAGCCGCCGACGTTGCACTTGACCCCACTTCGGTCAACTTCTTACCAGTAGTTTTTTTTGGCCAGTAGTTTTTCGGTCAATCGTAGATCTCGGCTCTTGCCAAATTTTGATTGCAGATCCTTATTCGAATAGCTACGTCTGAAGTCCTTGGCCTCCTTAACAGTCCGGTAACCTAAAAATCCGAGTAACAGATAGTATACTGCATCAAGACATAAGACAAACAAAGTCGTCAACAGTTAGTTATTTTACGCATATTAGGGTATTGGTAAAGCCACAAGATATCAAATTTCTCTTACCGGGAACAAATATTGAAGTGGAGACTCCGAGAGATAAACCAGCAGCTTCAAGCTTCGGGTCTACCAGGAGTTTTCGATAGTCCCGAATATCTTTATCCAAGCCGGCAAGTACAATTAACTTCCCACCGAACTCTGGACTAAGTTTCGGCTCTTTCTGCTTCGTCTCTTTTTATACAAAGGGTAAAAGTTTCGACCTGTTAGTGCACAGGACAATGTCGAAATCAGAGAAATATACAAGGAACAAAAAACAAAATATACTCACTTGCTCCAGTATGAATTTCCATTGGGATTGTCATCCCGTCAATCCGAGGTTCATGGAAAAAACTCTCGGATTGCCATTCTCCTCTAACCCACGGCCATTTTTTTCCTGGAATCCATGGAGGGTTTCCGGGATGTCGGTTATGATCTCACCGACTTGCAGACCATGTTGCGGTTTTGCTCTGGCAAAGAAACAACACAAAGACTCTGCCACTCTCCTCTTCGGACTCTTTTTAAAGGCGAAAATACTTCTCATTTCGTCACACGACGGCAAACACTCACCTCTCTCATGTAATAACACCATCAGTCCAATAATTTTCTTCCAACTGTTCGGTGTTATTTGACATAGCGATAACCCCCAACTCCGGAGGTATTCCGTAATCAAACTCGGTAACGAGAACCGCAACCCCGACCTCAAACTCTCAGCAAATATGCCGACACAACCCAGAGGAGAACTGGTTATTCTTTTCCCGGGGTAAGGCGCAAAAATCTTCACCGAGGGTGGAATTCGAACTTGTTCTCGAAGCACCACCACATCGGCGTCGGTCAGAATACTCGGCTCGCCTTCAAAATCGACTGCGGGATCAGGCCATTTTCTCACTGGCCTCCTCCAGTGAGGTTCCTCGACTTCGGCCGCATTTTCCTCCACCACACAGTCACCGTCTTCATCGTTCAGCTTGATATCTAAGTGCCTCACCAGCATCGAATCCCACCGATGATATTCAAAGGCTAATTCGATCAACTCTGAATCATGGTACACTTCTAATGGGACCGAATCCGTACTAGAAGAACTCGCAACCGCCTTACCCTTCTTCTTCGATGCCATCGAATAGAAAGAAAAATAAAGAGCAAAGGAAAAGCAAAAATCGACAATGGAGCTTACCAAGAAGTGAACAAACAGACACTCGTACACCAAGAACAAATCTCAAATTTGCAGAAGAATTTCGATCGCAGTGTGTAAGAATTTTAAAATGAATGCAAAAGTAAAGAAGGTTCGATTAAAAATCTCGACACCCTATTTATAATTTCCGATTTCTGACCGTTGGAGACCATGTTTAGGGCGCGTGCAACCGACGCGATCCCTAATTCCAAGCGGCGCCATCCCTTCGTCTGACAAGAACCTACTGTACACGTGGCACCCTATTAAATCGACCGTTATTTCATTTAAGACCATTACGGCGCGACCTTTCATATTATTCATTAAATGCCCGGCCGTTGCGTCTCTTCAGATTTGTTTCTGCCAGCAATTTGTTGCAATTTCACCAAGTGTCCTCACTTCGGAAAATGCTCATCACCCCGGATTATATAATCCACTTTTGTCACTTCGTCACTTCGTATACACAAGCGCATCCGAACAGACGCTTCTATCTTAAAAGCTTATTACCGATTCGGAGTTTTCAGTCCGTTTTTTGCAGTATCGACGGCCACCACTACGTATGCCCGCCAATATTGGGGGCCTCTCTGTTATCATCCGATTCGGTAAATTAAGGTTATTAGCCTCGAACTGCATTATTGCCAATAATGACGTGACCAACAGTCTTCTCGGTCCACATACTGAACCGACATTCTATAGAAAACCGAGATGATCCTCAGAACCGAGGTCATTCCAGAACCGAAGTCAATATAAACCGAGGTCATCACCTTCTAAGCTGGTGACAAGGCGCCTACACGCCACCTTCACAAATCACGAGATTAAGTGGGACCCACTGACGCTGCCGCCCACCAAAAGTAGCTTTATGTAAAAAGCATCGCACAAATCCCGATATGTATCTCAAAAAGTTACTATAAATAGTAGCTCCCGATATTTGTACAGGGGGATCCCCGAATCAAACATTTTAATATGAAACACGAAACAGCTCACGACAGCTTTTCACCTCGGTTCACCTCGGACCGGGGCCATTGTTGAATGTTTGTTGCATATCTTACGTTTACATTATTCAAATCAGTCATCTAAACCCACTTTTAATCGTTGAATCAAGATCATATAACAACAGTAACCCTGGGCTATAGCCTTAGTGAGTCTTGTATGTAGCTACGCCCATGAGCGCAGGGGTTGCCAATGACGAGTGTGGGTGTGTTAGAGAAGATTTTTTTGTTTTCCTCTTTTTTCTTCGGTGTGTGTATTTTCTGTGCCTTTCCTTTCATTTCATGTCTGTGCTCTGGAAAAGGCGTGAGAGAGAAAGATTCAAAAAATGGAAATAGGCTATGCACGATCTCTCTATATATCATGGGCAATTTTCTCTAGAAGTTATCTTTTTTAAAAAAAAAAAAAAAAATTGTTGTTTCCTAGTTCTCTATTGCTTCCAGCTTGATTCTCAATTCCAAATGTTGTTTCAATCGTCTTACTGTCCTCGTATATAGAACTTACTTTTTTTTTTAACGAAACGATAAATTGTATTGCTCAAAAGGGGTAGAACCCGATACCGATACAAAACGCAGGCTAACTAGCCAAAGTAACCCACCACCTAGTGGAATCAGAAGAAGCACTAACACTAGTGCCCTACATTAAAACTAACACTTACCGGCTTTAGCCCTTTGGCTTTAAGACTGTTATAACTTATTGCTTCTTGGTTTTTTTGAAGCTTTACAGACCTTATAAAACCTAGCAGCTTCAAAGTTATGAGGCTAATGTGAAGATGTTTTATATTTTTTGAGAAAAGAATATTTTGATAAATAATAGATATATGGTAATCAATTCTAAAATTCGGGAAGCCTTACAAATGAGAGCTGACACCCGTTAAATAGACAAACTAAAGTGCTTGAATCATTCTGGATAAGCACATCCTTGCTTTCTCATAAAAGCGTTGATTGTAAACAAACAAAAGAAACATGGACCACCACCCACACGTTTTCTCTACATTATTTTCATGATAAGATAGACCGCTGCCCACATGTTGTGTCCTCCATTATTCTGATGAAAAGGTTGGTGGGATCACCACAGGCTGGTGTCTCACCCACTTAGCCGACAAGTCACATTGTCGTTCAATCTTTGAGTGTAATTTCAAGACTCTTAAAATTTTTTTCTTCTTTCTCCCCCATGATCGTTTTGCCTTTATATTTAGCGTGATTTACACCTTTTCTTTTCTTTGGTTGGTTGTCTTCATTTTCTTCTTCTACGGTTGTTAAAATTGTTTTTAGATGTTGTTTTGTCCCTTCTGTAGCATGAATTTCATTAATTATTTTGTCTTTCCATTTTTGAATAATCGAAAAATCTTGTTTGCTGATTTTTTATTACAGTTAATAGTTAGTTATATATTGCTACTGCAGTAATTTACTTTTATTTTACTTTCTAAAATGATTCTACCAAGAGTTTTAAGGATTAGATAAATCATATCATCTCTTTCAAAATTAATTTTTTTCTTCAGAAATGTCTGGTTTTTATTGCACTAGTGAACTAGGAAGTTTGATTTCTACAACTACTCCAATCTGGAATGGAATTACACATTTTGATGAATATGTTTCTGTTGTGCAGATGGATTTTGCACTTTTCAATGTATAACCCAATTGCTTATCAAATTTTTTAAATATGGTTAATTCTCTTAAATCATTTTTTTGGTAGATTATTTCCACAAATCCACCAAGAAACAAATATCTGAATCTTTCTGGGTTGATTCCTTGTAGAACAATGTTCTTGATGTGTTGATTCTTCATGACAAGAATAATCCTTTGTTCGATGGTACTAGCATTTCTTGGTATAGCGTGCGCCATTTTTCTTTTGAGATGGTAGTTTTGAGGAGTTTACTATCCATTTGTTCAATCTGATAATCCTCATACTTACAGAAAGCATTAAGGATATCATTTCTTATTTTGTTTGGTGCTCCTATATTTTGAAATACTGGAGTGCTTTGTGCTATTTTTCCTTTTACTCTTTCGAGTATGGTTTCATCTTCAAATTTTTTTGTGCCACATGAAAATATCCTATGGGCATTTTTTTTTCAGGGTTATCATAGATACCCATATTTTGTCCTATGTGTACCACGTACCATTATTTAGCTTGTTCTTCTACTTGAAAGATCTTTGGAACTGTTTCTACTCGCACTAATGCATCTCGGTATTCCTTGGATGCTTTGGAGTTGTTGTTAGACTTGGAAGGCTTCTTTTCAATCTGATTATTTAGTTTCATAATCTTGAGTTTTTACTTCAAAACTTCGACTTCTTGTTCTTTCTATAGTAACTCCAGCTCGAGTTTTTTTGTTTCAATGTACATTCTTGTTCACTTCAGAGTTTTAGAGTTAATTCTCTTGTCAGACAATCTGCAAGACAGTTCTTCTCCTTTTGATATGTTCTACGTTAACTAGTAGTATCCCAGGAAGTGTTGTCACCTGATGAGGCGTCCTTGATTGTAATCTCCCTTGAATTCATTCCTTACAAAATAACTAAAGTTTTTGTAATCAGTTCTTATAAGAAATTCATTTAAGATTAAATATATTTTGAATTTTTTGTATGCCACGAATAACTGCAAGCCATTATTTTTCATTATTGCGGTTGTTCAATTCTAATCCTTGAAAAGCTCCAGAAGTGTATCTACATAGTTTTTAAAAAAATTCGGAGCTCATGAGCTGCACGAAATGGTTGAACGTAGTCTTTGAAGATGCTATCATCTACGTATATTTCAACGAAGAGAAAGTCCTTGTTAATCTTGAGAGCAAAAAATGTCAGACTGAATCTCCCCCGCTTGAACCCCTTATCAAGAAGGTGCATGGTCAACTTCCCATACCATGCGTGTGACGTCTATTTCAGTCCAAACAATGCCTTCTTAAGTCGGTGCACACGATTAGGATGGTTCGAGTTAGTGAAACCTTCGAGATGCTTTACGTAAGTAACCTCGTTCAAGATCCCATTCAAAATGCAGATTTAACATCCATCGGCTGCACAATAAACTGTATTAGACAAGCAATAAATAAAAATATATGAACAGACTCAAGTCTAGCAACGGGAGCAAAAGTCTCATCAAAATCAACTCATGGAGCTTGAGTGTACCCTTGAGCAACCGATCGTGTCTTATTATTCGTGATAATTCCAAACTCGTCAACACAAAATAGAACACTGTTAAAAAATATGATGCAACTGAATAGCATTCGATAAGAAGAAGTCGACGAGCATGACGTCTAGGCAGCCAGGTCTGGTCGATTTTCAACCTGAGCGGCCTCGGCTTCGGTCTGACTACGAGCAGCAAGATCTTGGGTGTTGCCTTCATTTTCAATCGAATCCTCTAAAGCTTCATTCCCAGTGAGGAGCGGACTCTCGACCATGTTAGCTGTCGTGGATTTGGAAAGCCCGCCACCTGTCTTCAAACTGTCATACGTGACTTCATCTTCATCCATGCAGAGAAATGACCTTCATGTTGTCCAGGATATTGAGCCGTTTGCACTTGACGCCACGTATGCCCTCGATGTCGCCTAGGGAACGAGTGTCGTTCTTCAAACTATTATGGCCCATTTGAGAGGGAGAACCACATTGACGTCTATGGTAATAGTTACTCGGCAAAACCAGCCTGCTCCGACAATTATTTTCTAAACAAAGAACAATTCTATGAATGGTATTTATTCGATAAGATTGGACGAGTTTAAGGCAACAAGTTTTTTGGCCGAGTAGACGTTCTTGAGTGTCCATCATGAGAAGCCCATCGCCTTCAACCTCGCATGTTCCTCATTTTTGCGTACACATTGATCAACCTGCTGCATATGTACACATCGTCTATCAACCTAAAACAACTCTTCCATCCATTTTGCCCGAGTTAACGCCTGTGGAAGGATCAGAAAATCACTCACGGGGCCCTCGAAACTCAAGATCTGCTGCCCTAAAGGAATACGAAAAGGAGCGACCCTAAATGGGCCACAACCACAACCAGTACAAAGGATTGTATGGTTCCCCCATCTGGTCACACGGTTTTCTGATATCAACTCGACAAATAGCTCCATGGCATCCTCAACACGAACATTTTTTGCAAAGCCCAATATTATGGCATTCCAAATAATTACGTTTGGCTTCACCCGGTCGAACAAGGACCTCGTATCTTCCACGAGCCCGCATTTCTCATCGAGAGAAGTAAATGCACATTGGGCTCGGGTTCAAATCTCGTTTCCACAGCAAATCCATAGATGCATTTTCCCGCATTTTCAACCAATGAAGTAAGCACGGTATTGTCATTTCACAGCAAATCCATGGACTTTGTGGCCGTACACCAAGGCTCGTAGATCCGCACAAGATATGAGCACAAGTGGGAAAGCGAATCTGACCAGGATAATTCGAGCCCACCACATTCTCGAGTACATGCCGAGAACTGGAGCCGACGTACTGTGGGTTGAGTAGCAATTGATGATCAAGAGAGCACACTTAGAGCGGAGGCTGAAAAAGAATTGTCACATTTCAGGTTAGAAAACAAAAGACATCGACAGAAACATCCCCATGTTCAAGCATCACAATAATATTCGGATCCAGTCACGAGGTTGAACGTGGTGGTCAAAGCCCTCCTCAAATTGCTTCAGTAGAAACTCAAGTGCCATACGAGCTGTGTTTTCATATATCCTGGCTTTGTAAATTTAGCGAAGAGCTGCTCAATGGGCTTTCGATGCTCTACAACATGTAGTTCAAGCGTAGAGATTGCCAGGCTTATTTAGGTTAGGAGCTGTTTTGGAAAGAAAACATAGAATTTCAGCATTTGATGATTGCATTCCACGGGAACATACGTTGGTCGGGAAATTCGTCGAACAAGAGACGGGCATAGTCAAGAGGAGCATTGAATTGTTGTGGATCTGAATTTTTCTTTCTGATTGTAGAAGATAAGATATGTGGATATTGTTTTATTCTAATCGCAAGTCAGAGATTAAAAAAAAAAAAAAAAAACAAACAAAAAAACAAAAAAATCTAGGCCACATAAGTTGACACTAATGCATCTGGTTCCTTAATAGAAACCAGTGTATGGTTTCTTAGAAAAACCAATATTCACCCTACACTTTCATCAAACATCAGTATAGAGCATGCATAATGCACAACTTGCTCAAAATGAAAGAGGCTCCAATTTGTCAGTTCACATCCTCATCAGGACAGGCAATCCAAAAACTTACAAAAAAAATGAAAATAGTTAGTTGCATCAATATGCAGAAAAGTACCACATCCATCTCTAAGGAAAATAAAATTACAAAAACCTCACTCGAGGGTTCGGGTACTTACAAGGAAACCCACATAAAATTTCAGAAAGAGCCCATGAGGTTAGCTGCTATCTATATACCACATGCCCCTCGGAAGCATTTCTAGAAATCAACCAATTAAAACCTCACGGGTCTTCATGTAATTCGGAGATTTATTTATCCGGGCCCACCTCTGATAAAAAAACTAATAAATGGGCCCAAGGCCTTCTATGTCAGCACTGACAATGGCCTTGAAATCCTTGTCAGCCTCGTCATACCTCTGGTCAATCACTGAGAAGCGGATGTTTGTCCCCTTTTCGACTCTCTTGGAAGTCCCCTCCTCCTCAAAGTATGGGTTCTCTCCAGCCACAAACTCGAAGCTCGGCATCTTGCGCTGGGAGAGGTACACCTTATCCGCGGGTCCGCAGCGCAGGAAAACCCCGTGCTTCATCACCCTGTGGACAACCCCTTCGAGGACTTCCCCCACCAGCATCTTGAAGGTCACGCACGTGAACTCCACGGGGAAGACGACGCTGGTGGGTCGTTGGCCCAACATCCCTGGGCCCACCCGGTCAAGGGTCGTCACCGCCATAAAGTAGCCCATGTCCGGGGCAGCCTTTTTTGTCGCAAAGTCATTCAGGAGTTGCATCACAATCGCCTTCTCGATGCCCGTGCCATCTTGGTCCAGGTTCGAGGGGTGGACCGACACGTTCCACGATAATTGGCTTCTCAGAAACATTTTTTTTTTTATCTTTTTCTTTTTAACTACCTGTGGTTAGTTCAATGAACACGGTATGTCACGATTAGAAAACAAGATTAGAGATAAATGACACGATCGACTTGACCACGGCATAACCCGAAACATGACACAAGGAACACGAATTAATAAATTCAGCTGAATTTGGACTTGGCATATTTATTATAACAGATAAAACGAAAACACTAAAGTGAAGCACAAAGACGACAGAATAGCACAATTTGGCACAAAACAAGTGTTTGAAACATATAGTATTAGCAGGTTGTATGTTTAGCTTTCAAAATATCTAATGATCTGCCCTACTAAATCAAGGTATAATTTTCTTTTCTCGTTGGTGGAAAAATGGACCAAAAGATGACATGAACTATTAATGTAACAGTCGGACTGCTGGAGTCTGGACCAACTTCAACAAATTAACATAACTTACTCTACTTATACAAACAATCTGTATAGACCACGTTGCAATATTCATGGACAATGAATAGAGAAACCATCTATATGCATCTAACTGACTAGGACAAGCTCAATTAAAGAAAGGTGACATGTTCTATAGCTAATTAAGTGCAAATCTAAACTAACCGCAGTTGATGATATAATTCGTTTTCTGGATTGTGATCTTAGCAAACTCAATTGATCTACTAACGACAGATGAATGATAATGAACACAATCCAATTCCACATAGAGATATGCTAAACTATAATGGCAAATAAAGAACCAATAAAAGAATTATTCAGTTTCTGTCATTACAAGTCTTCGAAAGTAAGGAATTTTCTAGGGCTACCCAAAGTACAGGCATTTTTTTGTATCTCCTGGAAGAAGTTTTACAGGAAGTCTAATTGCCTCGCATCGTGTCTAATAATTTTATTTTTTTTAAAAAAAAGGAAGAAATAAAAGATATTTTGATTAGAGCAGAATCGTCGTAGGATCTTCTACCTAATAATAGAATTGAGCATGATAACAATATATGTATGGCCAGGTAACATGTAAAAAGCCAAAAACAACTAAATGAAGGTCCACAAGAAGGACTGAAAAGAATTAAACCTCCAACAGTTGTGAAGTACACTCATAATAAACTCACCTTCACCTTGCTAAATGGTTTGATGTCTCGGTTTCAAGAGCTCGAAAATCACAGTGACCAAAAATCCCTGCAACAAAATTAATCATCTTCAAGTTCTTCCCATTATTTTCTGGATATGTATAAACATACAATCTGATTAGTTCTTGATTTTCAAGTAATACACCAAGAAGAGCAACTAACCAGTAACCGGCAACTAATGAGTTATACAGTCGCCAACCAATGCCGACACCACCAATCCAAGAACAACAACAACAACAACAACAACAACAACAACAACAACAACAACAACAACGCAAATCAATGAATTATGCCCGATAAATCAAAGAAAACTACAAACAGATAACAAAGAAAAGTGATGTCTCAAGAATTCATTCATGCCATTTTTTTTGATTGATTTTTAATTGATGTCTCAGTGATCACGGCAAATTAAAAATACAGAAATACAGGAAAAAAAAAAAAAAAAAAAAA
>CACSLK010000984.1:12305147-12316875 GCA_902706635.1 Striga hermonthica
ATTTTATTATTTAATTAATATATATTTTAAGGAGTGGACTCATTTTAAGGAGTGTACTCATTTTAAGGAGTGTACTCATTGGATCCTCCCCCTATATATATATATATATAATATATATATACATATTTAATATATATAAGATATTCAAGATTCGCATTAACATTTGTAATTTGAGTATGAGATGAAAAATGATGTGTACAAAAAAAGGTACCAAGAATTCACATAATATGAGATTCTTTTTAAACTTTAAAAGATTTTGTAATTAGATAAATATGGACAAAGTAAATCGTCAATTAGGTTGAACAATATGAAATAATAAAAATTAATTTCTGAAAATAACATTCTTAATTAAATAACATAAAATCTATGGAGCAATCGGATGGCTCCCTTATAGAGTCATCCATAACTTTATGTACTCACACATGTCCAATGTGCATTTATTGTAGGACACGTGTCAATACATCATTTGTGAATAACAATGGATGACTCCATAAACCAAGCCATCTGATTGATTCATAGCAAAACCGATTAAATAAATATGACACTTGTAGATAGATAAACATGGATAAAAAAAATATTTAACTATTAAGTTGACATGACTTTTCGTAAAGACTAGTATGAATCTCGTGCGATGCAAGGGTAAAAGATATTCATTATTATTTATAAATTAAATAATTATATTGATAAAATTTTATCATATATTTAAAAAAGCTACGTGAATAATAAGTGTAATTATAAAAAATATTTTTTTTATTAATTAAAATGAATTTATTTTTTATAAACTATCCAAATAAAAAAATTTAAGTAGTTGAATAACAAATTAATTTTAAATAATTGAATATTCCATTAACATCGAAGTTAATAATGACCCGTAAATTATGGATAATTACTTATTTAACATTTAAATTTGAAACCCAAATTTCGATTACAAAATAAATTCTCTTATATATTTCAAATACATATAATATATATATATATATATCAATATTATCTCAATTCTCTAAATTTGTTTTCGGGTGCCTTATCATTCAAATTTATCAACTAAATCTCTAGAAATAAAATACAAATTATAAATTTTATTAACCAATATTTGTTCTATGATCTTTCTAATTTTCAATACGCATGCATACCAATTTGCGGAATTGTTACCAATATCTTATGGCAGGTAATTATGAGAATATGTTAAAATTTATCTTTTGAGCCTTTTGAAGTAGTTATTTATATTTATCTTTATAACAATAATAAAATTATTTTTAATATTAATTAAAAAAATAAAATTATTTATCAAGTAATATATTTATATTTCAAGTAGTTATATGATATAAGTTATAAAAACTAATATAATATAACACATGTAAGTCATAAGTAACACATATCATTCTAAAATATATAGTAATATATTTTTTTTGGTAAAAAAAAGTAAACTAAATTTAATAGAGTTTTCTCATTAATTTTAAAATTCAAGAATAATTTTTTAACAAGCACCCGTGTAATACACGAGTGTTGTACTAGTTTATCTTAAATAGAGAGAAATGCTCACCTACTCACGGTGGGCACATGTTAATATGTCCACCGCGTTGGTGGCATGCACTCATTGGTGATGTATTTTTTTAAACATATTAACATTACCAATGAGTGGATGTCACTTACGCGGTGGACATATTGACATGTACCCACTCATTGGTGATGTATTTTTTAAACATATTAACATCTCAAAACTAGTATGATAAAGACATACTGATCTTACAATATGTGCCTAGTCAAATGCTGAATCAAACAAAAAAACAAATAAATAAATTATCAGAACAAGTAAACAAATAAAATCACAGCAAGCAAAGCAATTAACTTAAATTGCCAATTTAGAAAATAGATATCAAACTAAAAATCAAGAATATATAAACCAAAAGATCCACTTTTTGTTCACCATGTTGCGGTCGCCGGAAGCCGCGAACCGTGGTGAAGTTCGGCCCCATTGTGACGGAGGGGGGCGAGGCAGACGGCACAAGCGAGGTAGACGACAAACGGATAGCAGACTTTTCGTCAATGAGAGGGCCATAAAAATGTTAATTGATCAAATTTTTTTTTCAAAATAAAGAAAAGATTCAATATTGCTGATGAGTGTCGAGTGATGAATATGATTGAAGCACAATATACTAGCAAATGAAGTAGATTAAAAAATATGGATTGAATTTGAATCTGAGTATGAAAAATAAAGACTGAAAATAATCTATAAGACTAATTACCTTGACCATTGAAATTTTGGAATGAGAGATATAGGGAAAATGATAAGTCGACGCAAGAATGTGCTGAGATTGCAAATACTTAGGTGTACCTTGGCACACCTATCAAGGTGTGCCAAGGCTTTTTTAAAATGAACATGTTACTTTATAAAATGAACATGTTTTACACATTTATTTTATAAAGTAACATGTTCATTTTAAACTGTCTTGGCACACCTTGCTAGGTGTGCCAACGCACACGGTAGTAGCACTGGTGCTGAGATTGTTTGATGTGTAGAACTGTGTATATTGTTTATAGTGGACTAGAGTCTAGTCTAGTGGAGTGGTAAACCTTTTTATTTGGGTCAGGAATGTAGATTATTAGTGGACTTCTTGAATCTTATTATTCGTACAAAAAAATATATACAATGCATATATATAAAATATAGTAAATTAATAGTGCCCTTCTTTTAATTGGTGCCCTAGGCCGTAGCCCAAGTTGCCCTGGGCCTGGGACGGCTCTGCGCGACAGTTTTGCAGGTTCGAGGACGTTCAACTGGCGACAAGCTCGAGATCCAGGTGTTTCCAACTTGTTCTAGCCGGTCGAAGGTCTTTTTGATACCAGATTCAAGTCCAAAAAGATCGGTCTTGTAATGGAATTTTCTCTAGTTCAACATATAATTCATTTATTTCTCATTTTCATTCAAATAGTCAATGTTGCAATAGTTATATGTTTACATCCATTTTTTACTTGTTCCTTAGCTTGAATATTTCAAGTTTATTTAAGAAAAATATACTGCAGATTTATCTTATGTTATTGTATGCTTGATATAATTGGTCTAACATGGATTTATAATTTAATTTATAAGATCATTTTAGGTTCATTTATTATTTTAAATTAGTATTGATATATATATTATTATATATTAATATAAATAATTATATGATTTTTTAAAAGTAAAACTATATAGAAATTATATAATTATTTAAGTTAATTATATAAAAAATAATATTAGTAGAAATATTGAAGTTATTATTGTTTTTTATAAAATAGTGATAAATAATAATATAGAATGAAAATATCACTTCATTTACGTCTTATTACTTTTGCATACCAAACACATCACTGGAAAAAAAAAAAAAAAATTTGTTTCATTCAATTCCCACAATCATTTTATTCTCTAACTCATTTCGTTCTTATTAAATTCCATTACACCATACCAATCATGTTATTAGTGCTAAGTGATATATTTTTAACTAGTACACACTTGTGTATTACACGGAGGCTTGTTAAACAAACATTTTTATATTTTAAAATTAATGAGAAAAAGTGTTTTAAAATTCAAATATTTTTTTACAAAAATTATATTTTATTATATATTTTAGAATGACACTTGTTACTTATACGATTTACATATATTATACTATAATAATTTTTCTAACTTATATATAATATAACAACTTTAAAAAAATATATTAATTGATAATAATTTAATTTTTCTAATTAATATTATTCTAACTAATATTAAAAAATATTTTTATTATTATTTGTACAGTGGTAAATATAATTTATTTATTTTATACATATAGGATGTCAAAGCGAAACTCTTTGAGAGATGATTAATTTGATATATTATATATTTAAAATTGATAAAAAAAAAATACAAAAGTTAACAAGTTTTAAAAAAACATTTCCAATTCAATTGTTATAATAGCAAATGATATTAAAATGCAAGTAATACGTCTAAAATGATCATAACTAATCTACATATTTATGATAATCCAAACCTGAGTAAATTAAAATATATACAAGCCAAATAAAAAAACATGAAATTTTGCCACATAAAATCGCGACGCATAGAAGTCTGCCACTTAGGCAAAACACGTTCGAAAATTATATATAAGGGGATTCTATACCATTTTTTATTGTATAAATTTGTTAATTGTGATTTTACAAGGAAAATGCACACCAAACCTGCGTGTCATTTTTCCAACATGGTAGATCTTCAAGGGAAAATACAATATCACAGAAAAGAAACAGAGAAGAAGCCACCAAGAACATCACTACCCAGCACAACTCGTTTGCTCCTACACTCACATACTTAAAAACACAAATATCCACCAACTCCATACAAACAACTCTCTTAATGAGGAAACTTCAACGTCGTATTCGTATACAGAGATTTGTAAATCGAACACTGATTTTTGCTAATGCCAGAGCTCAAACACATGTCTGCTTATTTCCAAGCAAACGAGTATCACCCAGGTTCGATTGCGTTACCTCTTCGTTGAGTTAGTTGCCAAGTTCTGCAAAAAAACCACACAGCCTCCACTTTTTTCCTTTAGCCACAATCCAGACACCCAGAAACTATGGCTTACATAACTAAGGGGTGATTACGAAAAATAAACCTCAAGTTACCTCAACAACGAAATTTTCCATCTCTTTCGTAAAGGTCGTATTCGTAACTAAAAAGATACCTTTTTCTAAAGGAAAAAAAAAAAATATCAGCTAAACCTGGGTACTTTGTATTATTAGTACCTCCACAACTCCTTTGCATTTATACTCACCCAACAATACAATATCTCAAAAGGTTTCCCGCAATCAACTGGAACCAAGTCCAACCAAAACCCGTAAAGCACCTATAATTCAACCCCATCGAGACCGTTCAAAGACAGTGGGCCCAGCCCATCCCCGTCTATACTCGCCAGCACCCTGGCCTCCTTCAGCTCATCATCCTCTACCCACCTAACAGCATAAACCATGAACCTAACCACAACACCAATCTCAACCCTAGACATGTCCTCCCGGACATGGGCCGGATTCTCGCCGGGGACAAAATGGTAATTTGGCATCAGCCTGAGAGACAGGTATATAATGTTCATGGGCCCAGACCTAAGAAACACGCCGTGCCTCATTATCCTGTGCACGACCCCATTCATTATCTCACCTTGGACGGGCAGGAAGGTCCGGCAACGGAACTCAACTGTAAAAGCAATGTGGTGGGAGCCGAACGGGATTTGGCCTCGTGATATGTTGAGCAATTTGGTGACCGAGAGTAAGTAACCACACTCACAGACCTTTATTTGGGACAGGCGGGTTAAGAGATGGCTTGCAATAATGGAACCTATAGCCCTTCTATTCTTGGAGAGGTCCTTCACCGGAACTAATACACCCACGGTTCCTACCACGTCACGCAGCATGAGGGGCCTGCAGGGATGAGAAAAAAAGGGGAGATATAAAAGTCAGATAAAAGGAGGGGTTGATTGCAAATTACACCCGACGTTTAGTCTAATTACAAATGGAGCTAATTATCTTTCCAAATTACTAACAAAACCATTGAGGTGTGCAAATAGTTACCCTACTTGATTTATCGTTGCAATTGTGAAGGACAACCATGTATCCCTCACAGATTTTAGACATTGATAAGAAAAACAAAATAAAATTAATCAAGAGATTCATATTAGACTCTGAATTCACCGGCTGCTCTCCGATAGTCTACCAAAAGTTTAAATGCTTCGCATTGACGATCCCTTAAAATTTTTGCCTTTACTAGATGCTGGTAGTTCCTCTAGCCGACCAGCTCCTCCTCCAAAGTATCAATTTTCTCAACAGACCCCAGTATTGTAGTTTCCACATAGACCTATCTTCCCAATCGCAAAACCCAAAATCCATTATTAATTAGAGAATTCACATATGTATGGGATCTTCTTTCCTGGTTACCACTTCTATACTACATTGCATATATATTTCAATTTGGCAGAATAGGCGAGAAAACATTTTCTTGGAAGAGAGGGGTCGAAAAAAGAATGGGTGATGCAGCTCTCATTTTTCTCCAACAAAGGAGCCGACTCATCTAGCGACGATGGACAACATCCAACGGCAACCACAGCAACCATGCCTGATGATTTATTGTGCAATGTTAGTCTATTTGGGGCCAGACTAGCAAGTGGCCTACTCCCATTGGACCAAATTGCAATTTTCTTCCATAATCTATTGCAAACTGGTGTTGGAAAATGTTCTTCACTCAAAAAAACATACCCAGTATATTCCCAACTGGTTCGGAATATACATGTGATTGTTTATATGCATTTGCTGGACTGACCTTACAAGAAAAATAGGAAAAATTCAACAGAACCAGATAAATAATAATAATTGATTTTCTAATATCCCAATATCTCCAAGACCCTAAACCATTGTTATCCAGGCTAGAACTAATCACTTTGTTTCTTTTCCAATCTGGAGCAAACCGTAGCTCATCGATCCCATTTATGCGGATACGTATTATTTTGTCCAAAAAACAGATCTGAAAACTACGTCTAATTTATGGAAACTTCACAAATTAGGAAGGAAAAGAGAGAGAGAGAGAGAGATACAAGATTATTACCAGGATTCAGGAATTGGAAGGAAGAACGTATGAACTCAAGTGACAAATCCTTACCTAACCGAAAATAGCAACCAGAAGAGGAGGAGGTTCAAAGATGATGCCCTGCTATCAGTTTAAATTACGAGGACTTTGCTTTTGAAGAGGAGATATCATTGTTCGTACAAGACCAAGAGTCGAAAACTACCAAGCTCTCATTTTCAAAATACGCACCCCACCAGCCCACACCCTTGTTAAATTAGTATTTTATATAAATAATACTCCCTCCTATTCACATTTAGAGAAAACTTTCTCTCTCTAAAATAAAAAAAATTATGTTACGACTACCAGATCTCTTTCTCCATTCGTATTCTTTTGTTGTTTCTGAAGCCTCCCCTGGTGGGTATTTCTGAGTTGCTCGGTGGCGGCGTCCCTAGGCCTTGCGGTCCGATTCCCGGAGGATCGCCGGCGGTAAGGGCTTTTATTCACTTTGGGAGGCGACGCCGGACCCCTGAATAGGTTGTCGCCTTGAACTTCTGGTGCTAGGATGGGGTTGCGGTGCCATGTGATTTTCGCTTATGGCATGTCCCGGTGTTTTTTCGCTGTGGAGCGGCGGTCCCATTTTTGGGTGGGTTCGGGTGGGAGAGTCCGCCTCTGTTCCACCGTGCGCCTCTCCTTTCTGGTGTTGGGCAGAGGGTCAGCGGTCGAGGCCAAACCGAGGTCCAGGCTTTAGTGTTTTGGGCCTGGTGTTTGGTGCCGAATGTGGGTGGTTGAAGTGCGGGTCTCTAGGCTAGGGCTGAGATGTTCGGTTTGGGTTCGGGCCGTTGGTGTCGGACTTAGCTAAGCATTTTCTTGCAGTTTCTAGATCGGATTCCAGGGCTCGGTTTGTTTGGATGAAGGCCCTTTTGCGTTGCCGTGATGTCGCTTGGAGTAGTTTGTCTACTACGGTGAGGACTACTTCTTGTGTTTTGTAGTGTATTTTTTTTGTGTTTAGGTTGTGGTTTAGCTAGTTGGTTAGCTTGTGTGATGGAGATGAGCTCGCATTGGCCTTTATGGACAAATACGATCGCCTCCCAGTTTTAATATGATTAATTTATCTTTTTTTTTTTTTATTTTATTTTATTACTTATTATACCTTTAGTCTTTAGTAACTTTGTTTAGTTTATTTGAAAATAAATGTTTAGTTACCTAACAAGTGAGGGAAGTTAGGACTCTTATATTCTCTGCCTTGTACGCAAATTATTTTGGTGATTATTGAACAAAAAAAAATATTTCTCTTGAGATTTCTATCTCGCCTGCTTACTTTGTACGACACTACACCAGTTGCTATCCAGAGATCGACTATGATCTGAGATGCCTCCGAAATGGAATGAGGTTGACGATTGACGAGACGCGACGACCGAGTCCCTGATACGCTGATTAGATGCGTCCGACCGGCTGATTGTTCAACTCACTTCGAGGATCGATTAACGTTGGCTTTCAACACCAATCTGCATGGCGAGCACGAAAACCGTGACGTGGCCGACAGATGCGACGGTTGCTGGGGGTAACGTGGTGGTCAAGGCGGACGGGGATTCGGTGAGGCACCCCGCCAACGTTTGTCACCACCATTCGGTAAAGAGGACCATGACGACGATGACACCTTGTCGGAGGTGAATCCGTTTGGGGAACGCGTGGCTCAGCGGGAGGAGAATCGGTGCGACGACCAACATTGGGAGGCCTCGTTTTAAATCGATATTCTGGAGTTTGCGGGCGGTCTCGATGCGAAAAATTTTCTCAACTGGATGGTCGCGGTCGATTATATCCTCTAGTAACAAAGAAGTGCCAGATGATCGCCGGGTGGGCCTCGTCGTCACACGTCTGCGTGGTCGGGCGGTCTCGTGGTGGCAAAATCATAAGGAAATACAGTGGCTTATCGGGAAGCCGAGGTTTTTGTCGTGGGGAAAATTTCAAAAGAATATACAACGTGAGTTTCTCCTATTCAGTTTTACTCACACCATGTACCAACAACTTCATAACCTACGTCAAGGAGCTAGATATGTGGACGAATATACTGATGAATTTTATCGCCTTCTCGTGGATATTCGAGAGACGAACAAACAATTGGTATCTCGTTATATTGGCGATTCGAAACACTCTAAACCTCTTTACGCTGGAGTACAGTTTCAGAAGCTCATCAACATGCTTTGCTTGTGGAGCAACAAGGGGCTCATCGGGCGAGCCTGACCGTGACTCAATCACCACAGACGACCTTGTCGCTGGGTTCAGCAGAGGGCCTGGGCCGGTAATCGGGCGGAGTGGGCCAGCAGTCAGACCGCAGCTATGGTTCGTGTAACACCCCGCTATCTTACTAATATCAGAGTCAATTTTTTTTTTTTTTGCAAAAACTTTTCAAATAAAAACTTATTAATTTGCGAAATATTTAATCGAGATGCTACTAAAACTTTTCTGTTCTGAAAAACCCGTTTATCTTTATCTAAGTCTAACAGCTAGTTTAGACGTAAAGAAAAACGGATTATATTTAATCAAACTAGCATGTAATACTAAACCAGATCCGACTAGTAATTCAGACCAAAATCTGAAAAACTGACATGCAAGTTCGAAAAACTGTAAATAACAACGGAATAAAAACCTAGCAAAATATATACAAAAGTCCACAAAACGGCATCTGACCGAATCCACGACCACAACCACCAAGCTGAGCTCACACCTCCGGCCCGACCCTGTTTTCTAAAAAAAAAAAAGAGTTGGGGCGTGAGCACTAAAAGCCACTGTGCTCCGCAGAAACCCATACTAAAGTAAACAACAATAATAATAACAATATCATTATCGACAGTATATAACCTGAAACTGAAACTGTACTGATACTGATACTGAAACTGATACTATAACCTGCCGGAAAATTTGGGCCGTAAACCATGTGCACACTCTAGTGGAATATTAAGCAAACTGGGGCCACCACCAGAACTTAGGATGGACTTATGGCGAACTAGGGTCGCCACCCTAAGCGGATACTGTAATAATACATACCTCGAACATGATATCTGTAACTATACTCAATGTAATACCTAGTCTGGGTCCCCACATGTACTGCTCGTTTGAAAACGTAAGTGCTGATTGATCTGCTGACTGCTCAAACTGTAAAATATTTAAATAAACAAATGCTAAGTGCTATGGTCAAACTTACTAAAACTAAATGCTAAGATGCTTAACTCTAACTAATAATTTAACTGAATTTACTGGAACAGTCTGAGGTTCTATTTTAACTGATTTTAAATCTGAGCTTAACTGGTATTGCTATACTGGACTGACATGGCTTGGAAGTTAACTAAAATTCTGAAATAAACTCGAACCGGAATAACAAGTAATAAATTACTCGGATAACCGGTCTAGACCGGCCAATTTGCTGGTTGGCCGGACGTCCGATTCGCTGTGGCCGGGCAGTCAGCCGCTAGCTCAGGCTAAGTGGCTCGGTCTCGCGCAAGGCCTGCTGGTGCCCTAGCGCGGTCGCACACGCGGACTGTGCATGGTCTGGGCACTGCCGATGCTGCTGTGCACGTTTGTGAGCGACTGCACACGCTTAACGTGCTACTAAGCTAGCTGGCGTGCTACTGGGCACAACCAATGGTGACTGGATACTACTGGGCACGACAGGCGTCCGCCTGTGCACGGCTGTCGACCATCGGGTGTTGCTGGCACGATCGATGTGACTGGACTCACGGGCGCACGCAACTGGACACTGCTGAGCACGCTGGCATCGACACTTTCGCATATGGAAACTGTCAGGCGTTGCTGGACACCACGGCAAGCGACTAGGCACGCTGGCCAGACACTGCTCGCTCGCACTGGCGCGGTTGGTGCCACACGGGCATTGCCGGGCGACCCTGATGGCACATGGTACTCGGGCGTGCTGCTGGGCACGAACCGAGACCTACGATGCACGCTGGCGCGCTGGCATGCGCTGGGACTCCCAGCGTGCATTTGGGCACAACTGGTTGACGGGCGTTCACGCGTTCGGCGAGACGGACTAGGCGCGCTACCAACACTGCCTATACTCGCTAGGCGCTACGGGCGCTGGGCCCACGCAGACTGGTTGTGCGCTGCCGTGCATGAGTGGTGTACGTTACGCACATCTACGCATGCAGGCTAGTTGTGTGCTGCCACACGCTGCGAGCATGTGCTACGCGCGTCGCACAACTGGGCGCACGTGATCTATCCGCAAGCCTGCATGCTACTGTCGAGCGCACTGCGCACGCTATGTGCGGGCAGGTACTACGACCGGCGTCTTGCCGGCCGTTCGGCGACTTACTCCGACAACTTCAACTCAATTCAACATAACATGACATATTAAACTCGAAAATGCATATAATGCTTAAAAGACTTCAGCTAGAAAATGAAATGACTTAGTAGGACCTATATGGCACCTACGAGTGAAATACATCGAACTTTAACTAGCTCGACTATATATATTCTACTCATGATATTCCTAATATGATCATATAATCACCAAGAGTAGATCAACACGAGTTTACCTCTTCGGTTGCTCGTGAGTGATGCTAAGCTTCGTGCGCTCACTGGCGTCCTCCCGATAGGCGCGCGTACTCGGCTTCTCTCGGCGATGGCTAGCTACGGTAGCTCTTGCTAAATAAAACAGCTTATATATATAATCCCTAACACTCCCAGCTGCTCTCAAGTTGATGCTAGTGCACTCGGCCAAACTAAACTATCACTCTCGGCTATAGCTATTTTCTCTCGGCAATTACTACTAACTTGCGGCAATGATAGGTAGCAAGGAAAAAACTAATGCTTATCGGTACAAATGAGTAAAATTCTCTCCAACCAATTATTACTAACTATATATAGTGAAATGAAGGGGTGGAAATTTGAAGATTAACTCTTATAAAGACACTTGTCCTTATTAGGACATTTAGTGGCACTTTAAGGTGCTTAAGCACAAAGCTTACCCACTACTTAGGTGTTACTTTCTTATAAATATACTTAAAATATAAGCATATTTAATCACTAGATAATATGCTTATATTGCACCAATAACCTTAGCACATAAAGCATAGGCGCGGCATTTGGAAATTTGTACAAGGCACATGAAATTGACCTTAGGCTAGGGAACTGGTACAACTCTTATACTTA
>CACSLK010000984.1:12318432-12351652 GCA_902706635.1 Striga hermonthica
TTCGGTTCATTTAATTATAATTTTTTACATTAAAAAACTCAATTATGTCAGTTCGTTTTCAACTTTTTCTTTGATTTTATTTAGATAACAAAAAAACTCTATTATTATTATTATTATTATTATTATTATTATTATTATTATTATTATTATTATTATTATTATTATTATTATTATTATTATTATTATGTAAAAATATTATATTTTCAGCCTTTGATTTTTATTAAAAATATGTAATAAACAAATTATTGTGAATTGAACTAAGTAATTTCCTAGTATATTATTGGGCACATAAAAAACAAACATACACGAGTCTATTTTATTTTTTGGGCTTTTCATATGCACTCAAAATTAAGAATCCAACGTGGGCCACATGCTGATTATGACTTTTTGTTTTAGCCACATCTCAAAAATCTTATATTGCATAAAGGTCCTTTTGACATATCTAATTTTCAAACACAAGTCCTTAGCCCTAAAACCTTTGTCTGTCACTGTTACTAGCATTTCATCAGCGCCCGATCTCTTCAGGCGGCTCTCTCTGTGAAGGTAATGCTGGAAATTGACCGTCGGCTCTCCTCCGCTTGGTTCTCCGGGGAGAATGGCGACATAGTTGCGGCGGCCGGGCTGAGCTATTCGTCACTATAGCGACCATCTCGGCGACGTTCGAAGCGGCGGCTCGTGGCATTTTCGATGGCCCTGAGCAGCGAGATATGGCCTAGACATTTTCTCTGGTTAATTCTCGTCGGAGTTTCAGAAACTCTTCCTTGGCCGACGAGTCTCCGACGAGATGGAGGGACAAATAATACTACAGACGGCGGGAAGCTTGCGTATGCGGGCGGCAGACGGTTGATGGATCCCGACTGCAAAGAGTGTGTGTGTGTGTGTGTGTGTGAGAGAGAGCGAGAGAGAGAGAGAGAGAGAGAGAGAGAGAGAGAGAGAGAGAGAGAGAGAGAGAGAGAGAGTAGTGCCTGTGTTCGTGAAAAAATTTCAGAACGTGAGGTTGAGGAGAGAGAGAGATTGAAAAAAGAGAAAAGGTGGGGGAAAAGGTGAGGTGAAGTGATTTGGTGGTGGGTCCCACTAAATATATGGGTATTGACAAACTTACCCTTAATTATTGGTCAAATGCACATATTTGACTACAATATGATCAACTAATTACTAAATTACCATTAATGATTGACCATAGTTTGACTTTATCATAACCATTGATATAGTGTATCCAATGTACAAGATTTATTCTTATTTCTTTCCTAGAGCTCCATTCTCATATGATCCTAACTCTATATATATATATATACTAAATACTTAGAATAATTTTATGCTTAACATGAACCCAGCTAGGGTTAGAAATATTATGACCGAATTTACTCGATTTCGGTCGGAACTCGACTTCGACGATTAATTCAAATATTCTCAATTTTGAATAATACGTCGACTTAAAATAATCAATCCCGACTAATAATATTCGTTTATAAAAATAAATGTATCAGAAATTAATTATCGAAACTGATTTGGTTACTGAATATTATTTAAACCGAATAAACTTTCGACTTAAAGTCGAACTTATTTCTGAATAACTTACTAAATGGGCTCGAAACTAACATGAGTAATATTAATAAAATAAAAAATTCTTTCAATCTTGGAACTAAAAATATCACTTTTATTAATAATAAACTGGGCTATTACAGTTCAGATATAGGCGACGGTCCTTCAGCAGCGTTGTCTCCAGCTGCAACAGGGGTAGGTTCACAGACAGGAGCAACGAGAACTCATCAGGATGGTAGCATATGTTGCTTTGCGGGAATTCGTCAGGATGGTAGCATGTGTTGCTTTACGTGTGGGGTGTCGGGCCATCGACAGATTGTTTGCCCTCGTCGAGGTGGTGCACGTGCTTTATTTGTCGGGGCTGGGGTCATTGTGGACGACTGTGTTGTTTATGATTCGACCCTTATTTTTTTATGAAGAACCTGATGTACAAGAAGAACATTTGTGCAGAGATACCAGTCGTGCTCTTGTCCTACGTCGCTCTTGTTTATCACTACGAGTCGCTTCAGATGGTTCAGTGCAGCGGCATAACATTTTTTAGTCCACATGACAGTAGGGTTTGTCGGCTCATTATCAACTCGGGATCATGCGAGAACATGGTGGCCAAAGAAGTTGTGGAGCGACTTCAATTATCTATCGAAGCACATCCATACACGTTGGCGTGGATTCAACGAGGAAAAGCTATTACAGTGGACGATCGTATGTTATTGACCTTCTCGATCAGAGATTAGTACAAGGACTCGGCGTGGTGTGATGTCGTGCCCATTTATCACATCTTGTTAGCCCAAAAGTGGCAATTTGATGACGACTACTCATGACGGTCGCCTGAACACCTATAGCTTCAAGTGTGACGACGTTCGAATTGTGTTACACCCGTCTCCACCTTGTCTGGGGCCGGTGGTTGCATCCTCGCTTTTTTTTTTTTTTTCTCGTGCGGAGTTTATCAAAGATTTGTGTGGGGCACCATTGGTGCTTCTTCTTTTTGGTTCGGATTCTCCCATCGACCGACAACCTCCCGCACCTATACAACACTTACTAGAGGAATTCTCTGATGTCTTTCCATATGAGCTACCGTCCAGACTTCTTCCTCTGCGTGACATATATCATCATATTGATCTGGTGTCGGGTGCTTCACTTCCCAACAGAACGCATTATCTTATGATTTCGGTCGAACACGAAAAACTGCGGCGACAATTAGAAGAGTTGCTACAACGTGGCATCGTACAACGTAGTCTGAACCCGTGCGCAGTCCCGATATTGCTCATTCCAAAGAAAGATAAATCATGGCGTATGTGTGTTGATAGTCAGGCCATTAACAAAATTACCGTTCGCTATCGGTTTCCCATCTCGCGCCTCGATGATCTATTGGACTAGTTGCATGGAGCATCGATTTTTACTAAATTGGATTTACGGCGCAGTTACCATAAAATTTGCATCCGGCGGGGAGATGAGTGGAGAACGACCTTTAAAATTTGAGAGGGCCTATTTGAATGGCTGGTAATGCCCTTTAGTCTGTCAAATGCACCCAGTACATTCATGTGGGTGATGAATCCGACCTTACGAGACCTCATTTGGAAATGTGTAGTCGTTTATTTCGACGACATACTCATCTATAGTTGGACCATGAAAGAGTATTTACACATGTCTGCACGGTTCTATTGGTTCTGCATGTCGAGTTGTTATATGTGGCTCCCCATAAATGCTTCTTTATGGATTATTTGGTGTTGTTCTTAGGCTTCATTATTTCGTCAGACGACATTCGTGTGGATGATAGTACGATAGCTGCAATCCGTGACTGACCTACCCCGACATGTTTTACCGAGGCCTGAAATTTCCATAGTTTGTCGTCTTTCTACAGGTGTTTTATTGCTCATTTCAGCTCGATTATTGCTCCTATTATGGATTAGCTCACGGGAAAGGCATTTGTCTGGACGGCGTAGGCCGACGAGTCATTTGCCATTATCAAATAGAAGTTGACAACGACTCCGGTATTAGTATTGCCTGATTTATTTCGTCCATTTGAGCTCTCTTGTGACGCCTCTAAAGTCGACATTGGAGCGTTGTTGAGCCAGGATACGCGTCCTTTTGCATTCTTCAGCGAGAAGCTATCAAGTCCTCGACTACAGTAAAATACCTATGACATTGAATTCTATGTGGTGTTTCGTGTTGTCCACTACTGGCATCACTACCTTTTTCAACGGGAATTTATCATATACACTGATCATGAAGCCCTACACCATTTGGCCTCACAGGACAATATCTCGTCCTAACATGTGATGTGGACATCCTATTTGCAACAATTTACATTTGTCGTGAAGCATTGCTCCGGGACGTCTAATTGAGTCGTTGATGCATTGAACTGTCGCTCATTGTTGTTGACTGATATGCAAGTTTCGGTGGTTGTTTCGATCTCTTGCGCGACCTATACCCGTCTGACCCTTTTTTTACGGTCCTATTGTGGTGCGTTTGGCTTCGGGCCCTTGTGAAGATTATTTATTGGCTGACGACTTTCTTTTTCAGGGCGTTTGTCTTTGTGTCCCAGATTGTAGTCATCGACTGAAACTGGTGGCCGATTTTCATGGCACCGGGCATGTAGAGCTTGATCGTTCTATAGCTTTGGTTGGTCATTCATTTTTATGGTTTTCCTTACGTCGAGATGTGGCACATTTTGTCGTTCGATGTTGCAGTTGTAATGTGTCTAAGGGCGGTGCTACTAATGTTGGCTTGTATCGTCCTTTACATATCCCCTCACAACCTTGGAGTGCGATTAGTATGGACTTCGTCCTCGGGTTTTCTCGAACCCAGCGTGGTCATGATTTTGTCTTTTTCGTGGTCGACCGTTTTTCCTAAATGGCGCATTTCATTCCATGCAAGCGCACCACTGATGTCATCCATGTGTTCTGTTTGTCCCCTTTTTGTTACGTTTTTCGTTGTCTTCTTTCTGTTCTTTTTCCCCCGTATTGAGTCGTTTAGGTGGTTTTAGGATCTTTTTTGTCATCTATTATGTGTTTTGCGTTCATTTGAGTGTGGCGGTGTTTTCCGTTTGTTTTCCGGTATTTTTCTGTTCTCTTTTCGTTTTTGGTGTGTAGTTTGGAGACCCTGGGAGAACAGGTTTTCGAGAATATTTTGGGAAAGCTGACACCATTAGAAAGAGGGGCTCGTTAGCGACGCGTAGAAAAAAACAGAACTCAATTCCGAGTTAAAACGAGCCCGAACGAGCAAAAATCGTACAGTCGTGCAGTGCAGATTTCATCGTCGCGGCCACGACACTTTCTTCACCGCGGGCCACGGCGAACAAAATCTGCCAGGTCCCAAAACTTCAGCACAGAAATCCCGCGGCCTCGGAGCAAGTCACGGCCGCGGAGCTTTCCCGCGGCCGCGGAAGTCGCGAAAAACCAGATTTTAAGTGCAGATTTGTGTAATCGTTGGGGGCATTCTCTCCCCTTCTGGGAGACGAACCCTAGGCCAGAGAAAACACAGAAGACTCCATCCTTCTTCTTCTTTCTTCCTTCTTCTTTCATCTTTCTCTTCCATTTTTTCTTCATCTTTTTCTTAGAATTCAAGGATTAAGCTTGTAATTCAAATTCAACATTTGGAAGTGCGATATATTGTAAGTTATTCTCTTTATTTTCAACTCATGAATAATGGTTGAATTGAAAGAGATGATGAATTGTGTTGAATTGATATTGCTTAGCTAATTCTGATTGCTAGGGATAGGAGATGATTGTTCATGTTTAACATGTATCTCTCGGGCTTGAATTGTTTGTTCTTATGTGCGTTGTTTTGATGAGGAATCGATAAATTGATATAATCAAAAAGTGACATTTCGATCTTTCTATTGGTGACAGTTGGATGTTAATTTGTCGAGTTATGGTTTGTCAATTCTATATGATTAGTTGATTAATCACCTTCTAATTGACTTAGCGGCTTTCAGAACCGAAAGGGGAGAAGTCGTAGAAATAGGCTCACATGAGGTAGATGATTTTGTAATTGAATAGTCTATAGGTTTTTGGTTGAAATACGTGCGAGTCGATGACCCGTCCCTTGTTACAAAAAATTATTGGGATTGGGAAGTTGGCCTGTATTGTATGCTCGAGCTTGTACGTCTATGTTCCATCCCTTGTTACGAAGAGTTATTGGGAGTGAACTGCTAGATGTCTAAGCAAGAGTGTCAATCTTGAACCGAACAATTGATTGCCCAGTTTTGCTAGAACTTGAATTAATTATCCCCGACTCTCTAGCTTCTTTTTCATTGTTTTGTTCGTACTTCTTAGGTAGATTATTATTTTTATATTATTTCTTAGTTGATTATTATTCCTCCCATATTTGATTAGAATGTTTAGGATTTATTTTGCTTTTATGTGCTATCAATATCAAAGCTAAATTCCGAACCGCCTTCCTCGTGAGATCGACTCAGGGAACGAATTTTTCGATTCGGTACTCGGTAAAAATAATAATTTTGTGCTACAACAAATTTTGCGCCGTTGCCGGGGAAGGCAAGTAGGATATTTGGTCTTGGTATTGATTTTATTTTTCGTGTTTCTCTTATTTTTTTGATTTTCGTATTTTTGTTCTCTCTTTTGTGCATATTTGTTTTTCTTTTTGTCTTTCTTGTTTCTGTTTTCTTTCTCTTGTCTTTTCGTGGCTACACGTTGTTGTTCTGCTTTGGTGTGCAGGTAATATGAGCTACAACCGTGTGCTCCCCTATTCGCACACCCAATCTTGGGTCCACGAGCTAAGCTACCACACCGGGTACCACGTCCAGTCTTATCCATACTCTTCCGAGCAGTACTGGGACCCCCTCTCAGTCGAGCAATATTATGAGTCCCATGCGTTCAATGAGAAGCTCGACCGTATCTATGATTTCGCAATATCCCGGTTAGCTCAGGAAGAAGAGACGACAAACCGGTGTGCCCAATTGAACCAACCACCTCCATTCTATGATTCTTGGGACTATGGCCAGACTTGGTCATATCCTTACGAGCAGCAATGGGAGTCAGTACCTGTTGAGCAACCATGTGAGTCCCTCGAGGATTCCTCATAGTACAATGCCAAGCTCGACCAGGTCCTCACTCTTTTGGCATCCCAAGCGGCCCGTAAGAGCAACCTTGAGTCCCGAATCGAGGAACATGTGGAGCGCGTGCAAGCCCTAGAGGATCGAGCTACCAATTTCTCTCCCGAGCCCAACGCTTATGGCGAATCTACACATATGGATGAGCCTCGGGAGGCCGCTCTGACATATGATGAAAAAGTCGACCTCATTCTTGCTCACATATCTGCCTTGACCACTAGAGATGTAGAGATTGAGCTTGGATGTGCTCGACTGAGCACGCAGATAGAGATCCTTACCAGCACACACCGACTCAATAGAGGCACAAGTCGACGACCCCTACCTCATGCTTGATACTCAAGCCCGCACAATGAAGCAAATGTGTGAGGCCGAAGAAGAAGATGATGAGCTCGAGCGAGACATTGATTTTATTTCAGAGGAGAAGATCCACGGGGTTGACTCTCAAGTCCATCCGCTCACCTTGGAATTGGAGCATCCATCTTCGAGGCCTTTACACTGTGATACGAAGTGGGGAGCATTCAGTTCGACTTACTCCACAGATGATCTTATATTTTCGGAGGTTGACGATAGAGCTCGGGTGGGAAAAGCTCTACGTCTAGAGTTGACCTCTTTATCTAGAACATGACCACCCAGATCCTTTATGCCCGCCTTCTAGCCACACTGCCCGGGCTACCACTTCTGAAAAATACGAAGGCGTGGCACGATTGTCACTTCTTCTTAGATCCCGTTTGAGTTCTCTTCAGGTTTTGTCAAACTAATGACGTAAAACAAGCGCTTCTTGGGAGGCAACCCAAGTGATGTTTACTGTTTTCTTGTTCATTTTCTCTTATGCTTTTTCTTTTATCTTTGAATAATGGGAGGTTTGGAGTTTTTGTGGTTTCTCTGGGCAGGATATATCTATCATAGATTAGAGCATGGGCGAAGGACTTGCACGTGAATGCTATGTCTCCTCGAGGAACTTTCGGTTCGCATACCCTTTTCTCTTCATTGAGTCTGTGATTTTTAGTTGGTTGACATTGTGGATAAACTTTCTTCACATTGACGATCGACAATGGGGGCATTGTTCGGTTCTAAGTGTGGGGGAGTTTTTGCATGTTTATATGTCTACATGGTTGGCCGTGTATAGTTTTTCTTTAGGGTATCTTATTGTTGATTGAGTTTGGATTTTGGTGTAAGATAAGATTGGTTGATGACTGCTTGATGAGATTGAGAAGTTGTGATGATGGTCATTGATTATATGTTTTGATGAAATGCTTGGTTGATATGTTTGACGACAGTGCACCAGGTGAGGTTTTGAGCCTTTTTCTTATTCTTGAGAGTTGGTCGAATTCTTGTATAACTGAAACTTGCCTTGAGTCTATTTTGAAATAAATTGATTAGAGTCTTGAGCTGTAGAAATGATTGAGGCATCTTTTTTGTTTAGCTCGTTTTACCCTGTTCTTGTCCTTGATATATATATCTCCGCTAGTAGCCATTTGAGCCTTGAACTGATTTTCTTGTTTATCCTATTGATTTGTTGCCGACGGCCTGTTATGCGATTCATAAGTATGACGGAGTTATTTATTTTATGATTGAATGGGGAGTGTAGCATACTACTTGATCGAAATAAATAAATAAATAAATAAATAAATAAATAAAATGGAGCTCGCAAGACGAACTAAGAGGATTCTACTCCTCTTACTTGTTCATGCGCATGGACGAGTAATGAGTAATGGAAACTACTTTTGGACACTTGGATAACATCCAAGTCTAAACCAAGAGAACGTTGTCCTTAAAGTTCGACCTTGTCTGGAAAAACAAACTCCAAATAAAAAAAAAGAGAAATAAAAGGAAAAGAAAAAAAAAAAGAGAAAAAAAAATAAAACGATCAAGTGTGTGTAGTGCACTATGATTTGAGCTTGTGTGTGTGGTGTATGGAGACTTTTGGTGAAGGAAGTAGTTATATGTTGATTATGTTGAGTGGCATGACTATTTCAGATTATATATTGTAGCCGTTTGACAATTTTAGATTCCTCTTGTTACCTTGAGCCTACACTACAACCCGTCAAGTCCTTTTGATCTGCTAGTTCATGATTTTGATTATTTTATAGTAGGAATTAGACAATAGGCAAGGCTCAGTGAAATTTCAATTTCGACCAAGTGGAGCGTACCTCGTTATATTCATGAAAGAAATTTAGTGAGGCTCATCCCTATATTCCATTGTTGAGAGATTTGTCGTTCAAATTGCTTTAGATGAGTATGTAGTTGAAGCATGTGGTTTGTGGCCGTTTGAATGCTTTTCGATTTAATTGAGTAGTTTGAGACCTTTCTTGTTTGTCATCGCTATCCATGCTTGATCTTTGCGTCTTTTATTTTCTCTTTGTTCGGGACGAACAAAGGTTTAAGTGTGGGGGAGTTGTTTGTCCCATTTTTGTTATGTTTTTCGTTGTCTTCTTTCCGTTCTTTTTCCCCCGTATTGAATCGTTTAGGTGGTTTTAGGATCTTCTTGTCATCTATTATGTGTTTTGCGTTCATTTGAGTGTGGCGGTGTTTTCCGTTTGTTTTCCAGTATTTTTCTGTTCTCTTTTCGTCCTTGGTGTGTAGTTTGGAGACCATGGGAGAACAGGTTTTCGAGAATCTTTTGGGGAAGCTGACACCATTAGAAAGAGAGAACTCAATTCCGAGTTAAAACGAGCCCGAACGAGCAAAAATTGTACAGTCGTGCAGTGCAGATTTCATCGCCGCGGCCGCGACACTTTCTTCACCGCGGGCCGCGGCGAACAAAATCTATCAGGTCCCAAAACATCAGCACAGAAATCCCGCGGCCTCGGAGCAAGTCGCGGCCGGGAGCTGTTTTCACCGCGGCCAGCGGAGCTTCCCCGCGGTCGCGGAAGTCGCGAAAAACCAGATTTTAAGTGCAGATTTGTGTAATCGTTGGGGGCATTCTCTCCCCTTCTGGGAGACGAACCCTAGGCCAGAGAAAACACAGAAGACTTCAACCTTCTTCTCCTTTCTTCCTTCTTCTTTAATCTTTCTCTTCCATTTTTTCTTCCTCTTTTTTTTTTTTTAGAATTCAAGGATTAAGCTTGTAATTCAAATTCAACATTTGGAAGTGCGATTTATTGTAAGTTATTCTCTTTATTTTTAACTCATGAATAATGGTTGAATTGAAAGAGATGATGAATTGTGTTGAATTGATATTGCTTAGCTAATTCTGATTGCTAGGGATAGGAGATGATTGTTCATGTTTAACGTGTATCTCTCGAGCTTGAATTGTTCGTTCTTATGTGCGTTGTTTTGATGAGGAATTGATGAATTTGTATTCGATAGATTGATGTAATCGAAAAGTGACATTTCGATCTTGCTATTGGTGACAGTTGGATGTTAATTTGTCTGAGTTATGGTTTGTCAATTCTATATGATTAGTTGATTAATCACCTTCTAATTGACTTAGCGGCTTTCAGAATGAAAAGGAAAGAAGTCGTAGAAATAGGCTCACATGAGGTAGATGATTTCGTAATTGAATAGTCTATAGGTTTTTGGTTGAAATACGTGCAAGTCGATGACCCGTCCCTTGTTACGAAAAGTTATTGGGATTGGGATAGTTGGCCTGTATTGTATGCTCGAGCTTGTACGTCTATGTTCCATCCCTTGTTACGAAGTGTTATTGGGAGTGAACCGCTAGATGTCTAAGCGAGAGTGTCAATCTCGAACCGAACAATTGATTGCCCAGTTTTGCTAGAACTTGAATTAATTATCCCCGACTCCCTAGCTTATTTTTCATTGTTTTGTTCGTATTTTTTAGGTAGATTATTATTTTTATGTTATTTCTTAGTTGGTAATTATTCCTCCCATATTTGATTAGAATGTTTAGGATTTATTTTGCTTTTATGTGCTACCAATTTCAAAGCTAAATTTCGAACCGCCTTCCTCGTGAGATCGACTCGGGAAACGAAGTTTTTGATTCGGTACTCGGTAAAAATAATAATTTGCGCTACAACATGGGCCAGCTATTTTCTGTAAGGTATATCGTCTGCGCGGCCTCCCGTCCTCTATCGTTTATATCGTGATACGAGGTTTCTGAGTTTTTTCTGGCGTAGTCTATGGCGCCTTGCCACTACACAGTTGGACTTCAGTAGCACCTATCATCCACAGACGGACGGTCAGCCGAAGGTCGTCAATCGCTCTCTCGCAAACATTTTACGATGTTTGGTTGAGGAAAATTTGAAGTGTTGGGACAAATGACTTAGCCAAGATGAGTTTGCATATAACTATTTCGTTAGCCGGGCAACAGGATTTTCACCTTTCCAGGTGGTTTACTCCGTTCGGCCTCAGGGGGCTGCGGAGTTTCTTTCTCTGTCGTCGACAATAGTGCCAGACCGCACAATCGAGGAGCTTATGTTCGAGCTGCAGCGTACCCATGTGGTGTCTCGTGCACATTTGGAAGCGGCTACGGCAGCATACAAGCGGCATGCAGACGACAATCGACGCCATGTTGAGTTTGAGGTAGGGGATTTTGTTTGTGTTGTTTTAACGAAGGATCGTTTCCCCGCTAATGAGTACAATAAACTGGCGTCACGTAAGATTGGTCCAGCAGAGGTTATCGATAAGATCAATCCAAACGCGTATCGCTTGTGGCTTCCCTCCCATGTTCGTATTTGGCTCTATTTTTGGGGGAAAATCCAGACGAACATGAGCTCAGTTCGGATTCGAGGGAGAATCCTCTTCAACTCGGGAAGGAGATGATCTCGCATTGGCCTTTATCGATAAATACGATCGCCTCTCGGTTTTAATATGATTAACTATCTTTATTTTTATTTTATTACTTATTATGCCTTTAGTCTTTATTTACTTTGTTTAGTTTGGAAATAAATGTTTAGTTACCTAGCAGGTGAGGGAACTTAGAATTATTTTATTCTCTGCTTGTACGCAAATCATTTTGGTGATTATTGAACAGAAAAAAAAAATTCTCTTCAGATTTCTATCTCGCCTGCTTATTTTGTACGACGCTACACCATTGTGTATGTTGTGCTTCGTTTTGTTTATGTGTTTTGTTTTTGTCTCCCGTTGGGAATGCGTTGGGTGTATTCTCCTGTTGGCAGCTTTTGGGTTTCCTTTCCTTTTGGGAGTTTTTAGTTGTGTTGTGTGTTGTAGGTTGACTTTAAACTGTCGTCTGGTTGTACGTGTTGCCCTTTCTACAAGAGTCAATTGTTTAGCTTATTCGACTGCTGGCTGTAAATTCGGCTGAATAGTTGTTCTCTTGTCTTGGTTCTGTTGTGAATATAATTACTGGCTATCGTTCCGTTAAAAAACATTAACCAAATAAATGACGTTTTGAATCTTATTTTACATATTTTTCCATTATTACCCTCCGTTAGCTAATAAATACACTACGCCTTTTCATATTCACTCTTAATTTTCACGTTATTAATTTTCATTAAACATGGTTATTATTGAAAAAAAAAGATTGTTAATTATTGTGAAAATTCTCAAATCGAGACATATTATGAACATGAGGGAGTATTACTTATCAATTAAGTGTTCGTTTGGTTATACATGCTTAAGTGGGCTTGCTTGTGGCTTAAGTGGGCTTGTTTGTGAAACTTATTTTTTTAGAAGAAATTACATCAGGGACGAGGTAAATAGAATTGTTTTACACTCTTACAACCTAATTAAAGTATTTAGCATATTTAACAAAATTTCATATCTTATTTGCCATAATACGAGAAACAAGTGAGATATATTGGCTTAATTATAGGGAGTGCAGATTTAGTGCAATTTAATGTCGAGAGAAAACCTCTTCCTCCTCATCCTCCACCGCCATGCCTCCGCCTCCTACTAGCAGGTCCCATCAATCCTTGAGTTCAGAGAAGGCATCAAATCCGCCCCTTCCGACCTCGTCTTCTCCTCATGGGCGCCCCCCGCCGCCGCCTCTGCCGTGGTCATCGTCGCCCTAAACGACCTCGGCCCCACCGAATTCCTGAAATTCAGCAACCTCATCCAGCTCTCAAGGTCAAACATGTGTATGGTTCGGATTCCTACTCGCAGATCCGTCATCTCCACTGACAGAGTTTGTCCAAGGCGGCTTGAGGAGACGAAGGGCGATCAGAGAATTTTGTTGTTAGGTTTAGTTGAGAGGAGGACCATCCAAACGACATATATGTGGTATATATGCAGTATATTTATACTTTTTTTTTATTGTTTGTGTAGTTGCAGGTATATACACGGTATATTTTTCGTATATATACTGTTTATATTTTTTCGTATGCACACTATTAGAGTGTGTATAGTGAATTTTTTATACGAAAGATTTGAATTGAAAATCATAAGTATCGACATGATACTAGGTATATATATTGTATATTGTTTGTATATATATTGTTTATATTCTGTATATTCTATGTATATGTTGTGTTCTCCACCATTTTGTTGCTTAGAAAATGTGGATGACGTTGCTCGTGATTGACGCTGCTCATGATGGGATGACGTTGCTCGTTGGACGACGCTGCTCTTGCTTAGTTTAGAGTTTTTTTTAATTAATGAAAGAATCCCGTCAGTTACTGAATTCTTGGGATGGTAACTCTTTATTTTTGTTTGGCAGTTATATCATAGTTATCCAAATAATTATGTTAACTTAGGCATACTTGCAAATAAGTTTTTATTTTTGTATTTAAGCAATTATTTTAAAATCCTTAACGTAGAAGTGCAAATCACCCTATTTTTTAAAAAATGCTTATTCTCTCTCTAGATTTTTTCCCCCTCCATTGTGTCTAGCTTCTTTTTATTATTTCGTTTCTTTTTTCTTTCTTTCTTGTTTTTCCGGTCAGCTTCGTTTTTAATTTTGTTGGTCTGTAGATGGTCGCCGTCGCCGGCCTTCCTTATGGACATCTCGGTTTTCTAGCTCTCTTGTTAGCTATCTGTTTATATATATATATATATATATATATATATATATTTATTCCAGTTTTTCGCTCCTCTCTGTCTCGTCGGGTATGTCCACTGCAACGCCAGTCAGCCTTCCGGCAGCTCCGTCTTCGGCTACCTCTTCATCAGGGTTGGAGGACTTTCTAGCGGTCATTAGGAGGCCTTTTTGGCTTTCATGGAAAAATAAACAAATAAATAAATAAATAATAAATAAAAGAAATCTTGAAAGAGAACTCCCGGGTTCGGAGCTCAAAGCGGTCACGACCTCCGGCCTCCTTCCCGTCCCCGACATTCCTAACCTCAGCTTCGCAAAGGATGCGAGTGCCTCCGCCACTGCAGGAAGCTCGGACGCAACCGTCGGCATGGGTCCTGTGTCTTTTGGCTTTTCACCATGGAGTCTCATTCTCTGGCCATTGCACTCTTGGAGGGTTCAGGCGCAAAGAAAGCCCTCGCCGACTAAGACAAAGAAGATTCACCTTCTCGTCCAGTGAAAAGTTCAGAGGAGGCCTTCTGCCCAATAAGCTTTGACACATTCCTGTCGGTGCCCTAGCCGAATTCTTCCCCCGGTGGTCTTTGGGTCTGAGAAAGAAATGACTATTCCCCATGCATCCTTTGGCGGCGCTGCATTTGGAAACCCTAACCCTCAGCTTTCTGGTGACGTGGAGAATTCTCTGCCTTCAATTTCTTGCCATTTGGACGGTTGTGAGTTGAGCCTTCCTGGTGGTCCTAGCCTTCTTTTGTGTCAGCTTCTGAGGCCCAATCTATTGGGCCTTGGTTTTTCAGGCCCATCCACTTTCTTTACCCCTTCTCAAACCCAGCCTACTACTCAACCTTTAGCCCTAGTCCATCTCTTCAACCAGCCCGCACCTCTACTACGACAGCCCTCCAGCTAACTCGCTCAGCCCTTCATACAACCCAATATGCTCACCCCTTCTACAGCCCAGCCCAGCCCGCTCAACCCTTATACTTCAGCCCTCCAGCCCAACCCACCCACCCCTTACTTTAGCCCAACCCTCCCACCCATCCCAGCCCGCACTCCTTTCTACTGCCAACTAGGCCCATCCCATCCATCACCTGGGCCTTCTGCAACTTGTTCCCATCCATCACCGGTCACCACCACTATTGCCCTACCGGCAGCTGTCGCCACCTCTATGTTGCGGGCCGACAACCCCCGTTTCGGTGATGCCAAATCCAGCAGCTCTCCGATGGGCTAGTTTTGTCGGTCAGAATCCTTGGGCTAAAGCTGTTTTCTCTTCTAGGCCCATTTTGTCAGCCTCCGGCACTACATTGTTAGCCACTGGAGTCTCTTTCACCGGTCTGCCCTCGACGGGAATCTCTCCGAGTCTTTCATTAGCCCCCAGTTCAATTTTAACCCTTCTCACGACTTCTCCAATCGCAGCTTCCAGCAGTCCCTGTTCGTTTAGGGACGCGATCACCGGAAAATCTGCCCGTGTGACAAAACATCAAGAACACACCTTTGACAGCTATGGGGACCCCCATGTGTTCATTTCTCACTTCGAGGAGGGACGACACAAGGTAAGTCTTCCTGATCCTGATGTTTCCTCTCTCGTTGAGCCGTATGGTAAAACCCTGATTTTTAAGTTTTCTCATACCGTTCCCTTCCTTCGGGAATTAACTGTTGTATTAAGGAAACTATGATATAAGGGTAGTGTCACACCTGAGTACTATAATTTTAACCACTTCCTTATCACCTTCGAGTTGAAGGATGACTAATATACGAAGTGGCTTAAGACGACAATCTTGTCTGCGGGTACACCGCCAAGGTGTTTAAATACACCCCCGATTTCTCCCCCTCCACTGAGGCACCTCTCGCCCTAGTTTGGTGCGGTCTGCCTGGTCTTCTTCCTCATCTTTATTGCCCATCTGTTCTCTTTTCTATTGTTAATTGCATCGACCACCCAATTAAGGTTGATGCTTCCACGACCACTCGGTCGAGGATATCCGTTGCACCCATTTGCATCGAGATAGACCTTCGTGGCTAGCTCATCCATGAGATCGAACTTGACCAGGAAAGGACGACCACTATTCAGAAGGTGGTCTACGAAAGAGTTCCGCCTTTCTTCATTATGTGTAACCATGTGGGTCACATTGGAGCTGACTGATACACTAATAGAAACAAACCCTGACAAACGCTCCCGTCGTGCCGCCAAGTGGCCATATCGGGACCCTCAACTATTCAGTGGGCCCTTAAAAGAAAGGGTAAGGACCTTGTCTGCTCGTCGGAGTCCCCAAAGAGGACCAAGGACAATGGTAAAGCTATTTGGAGACCGCCACCCAGCCACAAAAGTCTATTAGCATGACAAGCCCAAGTCCACAGGTATCTTTCCTCTTCAGACCCTCCAGAAAGCCTTTAGGGCCAACCATTCGTACTTTGTTGATCTCTCTCTCTCTCTCTCCCGAGTTGGAGGTCGAGCCTTCCTCCTCCATTAGCCTCCCTCTCGACGATGACAACCTCTTAGATGATTAGACGACTCACGGTCTCAGCCTGACACCTTTGTGAGTGATGAGTCCATTCCCCCTCACGACGGTTGTTCTTGTGAGGTGGTTTTTTCCAGTGAGCAAGTTTCTTCTGAGTGGGATTTCAGGGATCACTTTCCACTTCTACGACTGTTTCTCAGGACAAAACTCAGACGACTCTTACTATTTCTGCAGAGAACGAGCATTTGATTGTGTACAACCAGTGTCGGTCCGGTCTGCTACTGAAGACATGAGTGCCACTCTACCCAGCTCATCTACCCCAATTATCCCTGAGACGGTCTGCGCTCCTAACCGAGCTAAGCCTATGAATGTGACTACGAAGCAGAAGGACGTGCAGAAGGGATCGCATTCGAAAAGCCCCGACCATAGCTGACCTCGCACCAGATCCAGGACTGCGCAACATTCAGCCAACCAGACTCCACTCTGGTGGCCTAATTCAACCTAGAAACGGGCAAACCCAGTCTGGTGGCACCTCCGTCAGTTGATATGTCGGTCACCTCCCTTACATGAAACGCCCATAGCCTAGCGAATAGGGCCACCCATTATCATATCTTCTATTTTGTCCGTGACCATAGGCCCGATATTGCAGCTTTTATTGAGCTAATGACCCCAACCTTTCTTTTGACTTCTATTCATGCCGCATTGGTTTCTACTCAGGCGGCTGCAGGCAAGACCTGCATGAGGTAAGAAGTCACGTTCTTACCCGTGGCGACCGATGTCAAGGAGCGGGGGGAGTGACCTCTTTGTTATTTTCTCGGTGCGAGGCCATTTTCCGCTCGCATCAACCGAAGTGTTAGGCCATTTTTGGCCGAGGATGGTGTCGGCCCCCTTTTCACTGACATGGTCAGTATGTTTTTTGATCTGCTGATTGGTCAACCTGGCCGGAGTGGAAGTGGTTTTTTTTTTTTGGAGGAAGGGATGAAGATTTTTTTACCTCCTCCGTTTTTCTTTTCTGAGGAGCCATTTCCCTAGGAGAAGAAACACCTTTGTTGGAAGAGGTGGTTTTTTTCTAACAGAGATCGACTTATTTAGTAAACTCTCTGCAAAAGGTCGAGTGAAAAGTTGGCTATAGCAACACAGATAATAAAGACTTGACAATGAAGTTATTAGGTTGAGCCTACCAGGCTCATCATACTCATAGATTTGAAGATCTCTGAGCTTGAGTTCGGATGATGGAGATTGTGGTCGAAGCGTGAGGAGACCACAATGGTAAAAAATTCCTTTTTTAGGTGGGTTTCAGAAGCAATTTTCTTTACATTCCACGATTTCATTCATTGGTCGAATAAGGGGTTGCATGGTGGATTTTGGGTGTCAAAGGGAATGGCCAGGAACCAGGGTATCGAGGCCCAGAGAAAAAGGTTATCAGGCTGAATGAAAATGAATGGCCGTTTCTAATTTGAGATTTCAAAGGGTATGTCAGACAAGATATGGGCTTTATTGCAGCTCTAGAGGTAGAGACCTCCCTTTTGGCCATTGGGAATAAAAGAATAGAAAAAAAAAATCAAGGTCAATTCAACAAAGACAAGCGAATGAAAGAATGATGAATGGGGATAAGTGACAGACGAAGTTTGAGGGAAGTTGATTAGAAGATAGACGGAATATAGAAAAGAGGCTAAGCAAAGTTGTGCAAATAGGAAGTAGGTATCATAGGTTGAGGTTATATAAATCCCCAGGTGGTGGGCTGACCAGCAATAGGAAGGTACTCGTCGATCCACCCATTGCCAAGAATAGTGCAGGCTGGCTCAACCAGATGAGAAGAAGTTGGTGGAAAAATTGGCGACTAGAAGAGGGACCAGGCCTAAAAGCAGATTTTGAGGCCAAGGGCAGAGGAGAGAATGATACAAGTTAAGGCTGAAGGACATTGTTGTCCTCATCTGGCTCATTGACCAACTAGAGAGGTCGATGAGGGCGGGGTGAATGAGGGGCTTGAGATGTAGACTGCGAGGGTAATTCATCAGGAAAGACAAAGTCTAGATTAGGTGAGCTTAGTGGAGTATGAGGGCGAATGATGGAAATGGGAACTGGTTGGAGAATTTCTTGAATGGAAGGGGTTGGAGAAGGTGTAAAGGCAGCTCGAAAAGGTAAGGAAGATGAAGGGGGAGTCATTTCTTTGCAGGAGAAGTGATCGGCCTCACTTGAGGTACTGAATCTGAAAAAAGAAAAAAAAAAATTGAAGGGAAAACTTAAGGTTTTTTTGTGTAAAGAGGAAGAAAGAAGAGAGTTATGGCCGAAAAGTTCTTAGAAGATAAAATAAAAAACGTAAAAACCAAACAAAACAAAATTAAATGTATATAACGATAAAGTCAATATACTTACTCCTTGTCAAAACTCAGGAGGATTACTTGTGAAACTCAAAGAGAGATGTTGGGCGCAAAACGCACGAGAAGTCTGATTACGTAGAGAGAGAATAAGATAATTATTGAAGCACAAATTTGCGAAGGTGAAAAATTAGAAAACCTTGAGATTTTTATGATTATTTATAGGTGGTGAATGAGAGGATAGATTGACCCTGACATTGGATCAGGATCGATGCCAGCAGCCAAGATCTAAGCAGTGCGTTTAAAGATCGGTCGATTTACCGAAGGCAGAGATATGAGGAAGAGGAGTTGAAAGGACGAGCAATCAGGGGCTGTTGGATCGAGGCTGATATTAATGGTTGAGATTCATCGGGCCAGCTGAAGGAACAACAAGACTAACCATCATATTAAAGACAAATCTGACGGTTATAATTGAATGAGCATTTAATGGATGCATCAGATGAGGCAGCGCGATTCACGAATCAGTAACGTCAACCTAGCGTTTCAGATTGATGGATCTGAAAGCATTGTAGAGATTTGAAATTTAAAATTCAAAATAAAGATCAAGAAGGAGACTAAAAATGTATAAAAAGCAGCAGACCGGTCGAGACGTTGTGGTGTAGCTAATTTGAAGGGATTGTGAGCACACATGTTGAAAAACAGAAAGTTGAAATTCATCAACCAAATTCAAGGATAAATCTAATCTTAGGTCGACTTATTCCAACTCGACTAGAGTGCGGGGGACTAGATGACATGGGATACCAGACCCTGGTAAAACAAATCTAGTAAATTGGTCGACCAAAACCAAGTGAACAACTGGTCGAACAGAACAACAGGAATGCATTCGATGGTCGGGCGCCACCAACACAGGACCAGGAGTCTTCAGATCGAAGACAGTACACGGGATACAAGGAGGAAACGACATGTCAAGCTAGGGCCCTCTGATGGCCTGTCAGGAACTCGACCCACAGGCGTGACTGGTCGTATGATCGATCAGAAAGAACAACACTTGGTCTCAGAACTGACAATGTTCTACCCCAACAGACCTCTAAGCTAGTCGCACCATTAGGTAGTTTAATGGGAAAGACCAAAGGATAAGAAAGAATCTTAAGGGGTTAAGAACCGCACGTGGATAGGGCCACATGGACTAACAGAATTGGGCAGTTCAAGCAGACTAGGTAATTCGGGTTGTACTATCGGGTAGCTCGGATAGTTTGGGCAACCTATTCCAGAAGTATTGGGCGACAAAGTATCATCTTCTTATATAAGGGAATGGGATATGCCCATTATCACATTACACTCTCAACATACATTTACATACTAGACTTCATCTTCTACAAGTGCTAGCTTTAGCATTAGAGGCTCTTCACCAGAAAATCCCATACGGTGTGAGAGTTGTGCAGGTCTAAAGGCGTTCAACAAACGAATGAGCTCAAGATCAGGCCGATTGCAGCCGGTCGGAGGTCTTTGACGTACCAACAACCAAAAGTGTGAACAAACTACATGTTGGATTATTTGTGCAGTGTTTGAAGTTTATGTTGCTAACAATATATATATGGCCACATCAATTTAATAGTAAGACGGGAGTCCTACTAAAGTTTGCTTGTTATCTTCGTGTTTAAATAGGATTACAACATTCAAGTGACACTTCTATAAATTATTGCCTTTGTATTTTAAAGTCTTTTACATTTAACTAATTCTATTTAAATATAAGTCATTCACATTAAATAATGGTGTCGTGTTTGAAAACGAGACTTTTCAGAGACGTTGATTATTTTTTCGTTTTTGCCCCTACTTACTCTTATTTTCCTCGACTTCTTTAAATGTATACAATTTTGTGACAAAATGCGATGGTGCGAGAACTATATGTTATTAACATCAAATAATGGTGTTGTGTCCGAAAACAAGCCTTTCCGGAGACGTTGATTATTTTTTCGTTTTTGCCCCTATTACTCTTATTTTCCTCGACTTCTTTATATGCATACGATTTTGCTTCGAAATGCGATGGTGCGAGAAATATATGTCACTCACATCAAATAATGGTGCCGTGTTAAAAAACAAGCCTTTCCGGAACCGCTGATTATATTCCTTCTTTTGAAATACAGTCAAGACAAGGAAACTATGAGTAGGGGGCTAAGAGGATGACACACTGGAAGAAGCCGGCGGTAGAGAAGGAGCTGAAAAACAAGCCGAACTAGTTTCCCGGACAGACAATAGAAGTGAATCACTTGCTGGAGAGAAAACTTAACCAAATCATATGAGATACCATATTATTTTTAATTTTTAAGATAGGTCGTACAATTAGCTCAGATTATTTTATATGATTTTTATTGCAATTAGTTGTTCTATACAATTTCAAGTACTCTATTAGGTCGTATATCACATTCCTACTACTTTTCGGAACATGTGAAAATATAAGGGTAAATTTAGTCAAATTTTAACTTGATTATCGGTTAACATGTACAGTTGGAACGCAACTAAACTATGATCTTATGAGAAAGGGTCATAGTGAAAGAAACAAGAATGAATCGTAGTTGTCGGATGTGATATATCAACACTCTAGACCCAGTCAAAGGGACCAACTTTGGTCGAAGGGGCAGTACATTGTTGTTATGTGGAATTTGTACTTTTCACGCTCAGATATTTAGTTATTGCACAAAATACACTATTATGTTATTGTGCATTCTGGCAGTCATTAATGTGCACATCGTCTTAACACTATTGTGCAGTCTGCAGCGCAGATGTTTCTAATGTGCATATCCAATAGTGATATTGTACATTGCACTAAACATTATCGAGCAATTATCAAGTTTTATTAAATTTTAAATTTAACTCATAAACTAATTTGTAATTTGATTCAAATTTCATAATTTGTAGATAAGTATGCGGACTTATCTAATTTTCAAATATGATGCCAACCAAAAAATTGGTACCCATCCTGCCCATCCTCCGTGCACAGCTCCCCGACCTCGCCTTCGGTGAACCGTAGGACTCTCCTCACACTGATAGATATGGCTAGGCCCGGCCCGGCCTAATCGACACGACCTAGGTCTGTGCCGGGTCCTTGACCGCTCCGGCCCAGGTCTGGGCCCGCCCTAAAAAAAGGAAAAGAAAAAAAAGAAAAAATTTGAAAACCATAAGTTTTTTTCGTGTCGGCCCGACCCGGCCCAGCCCCCCAAGTCGGTGTCGAAAAAACCCGACCGTGGATCGGCCTGGTTGAAATCCGAGTCGGGCCTAGACCCGTGGTCATCGGGTTTTACCGGGCTGGGTCCGTGCTGGGTTCGCGCCGTGTCCGAACGGGGCCGGCGGGCCGGTTGACCCGTGGCCATGTCTACACACCGACAACCCTCTTTACAAGGAGGCGACGTCCCCGATCACGAGTCGCTGCTTCTGATGTGCCAAAACTCTCCAATCCGACACTGCATATGTCTGAAATGGAGGACCAATTTCAACCGAAGGTATTGGCGACTCGGTGGCCCTAGACACCCAATAATGGCCCCTCAATATGGCGCTCCATTCCGACATTGATGGTGGAGGATCTTGTTGGGTTCGCTATACCGTACGGGGTCAAACGCAGCAGAAATAAAATAAATAAATAAGCATTTATCGAATAAATACTAAACCCCTCGGCTCACGTAGCGACTGTATCGATTAGCATCTTTTAAAATCACGTAATAGTACAAATTTTGATTTGTAGGTAATTTCGAAAATTAGCTTTAGCTTTCTTCAAATAGCGACGATGATGAGAGAATCAGTTCCCGGATATGTGGCTATCACCGTCTTCTCGTCTCGCCGTAGAGATCCACGTGTTTCCCCTCTAAGCAAGTCCACCTTTGGATTTCAACACTGAGATAACCTTCTTCGCTAGTAGAATTTTATCTCGCAAATTAATTGGTATAGGAATCAAAATAGGAGAGGAGATATTTTATTTTTTTAAAGAAGTCGAAACTATCTGTACGTGAAAAACCAAAAAGAATTCTTGAGAGATAACATTATACATATATCACATATATATAAAAAATAGAGTTGGCGGGTAGTGGGAGTGTGGGGTGGCTAACCTAGAAACGGTCATCCCCACTTCCCACTAATTTACTCTTTATTTTTTTTTTTTTTTTTAATTCAAAGATAATGACCATGTGATTAGGAAACTAACTTTCCAATACTTGGTCAAATTCTTATCTCCCCTTTTCTTATCTCCCGTAGAATAAAAACATCCTCTATATTATAGGCTTTTTAATTATTAATCATAATAATATTTGGATTTGAATTTTAAAGTCCAACTTTAAAATCCAACTATTAATTTAGTAATTCCAATAATTACTAACTTAATATCCAAAGCCCAAGTAATCAATCCAATTGATTAATTATACTATTCCTTTAATTGACATCTAATCAAAATTAGATTTAATTAAATAATCAAATTATTTAATTAAGTCTTGTCAATTAATCCAACTATTGGAAATACCAATTTTAAAATGTCATCATCCAAAACATGGTGTGACCCTTTTAGGTTCACGATTAACACTAGTAGTGGGCTTACAACTTTTTTTTTTGTAATTTAAATTAATCTAATTCATTTATATTCTTGAAATTAACCCCTTAATTTCAAGAACCCACAAATCATGGTAACACCTAGCAAGTAGCATGATTATCTAATGTTAAGTGAAATAGCGAGTAAGCCTTTTCAATTGCAAGTGCATACATGTAAAATCCTTTCGACAACTAATTTCCCGATTAAATCTTAGGCATGGATTTATAAGTCGAAACTCAATTGATTTAATAACTATGATTCCATTTCAAGTTTAGTGATTTCTTTATGAATCCACATTCATCCTGCCTTGGCCAAGGTCTTTGAATCACAAACTATGAAAAGCATAGGAAATTCACTTATCCACATAAGTGTCGAATTCTATGTTGGCCACAGACATACCTCATACACATTGATACAGTACCCAAAATATCCCTTTTATGATTGTCCAGCAATCAAAGGATAAATCAAAGTAAAGCACAACATGCACAAGATTACTATCGTGCCTCAAGTCAGAGGATCAATCATGTACTATTGCAACATGAAAATTCTTATTCGACAGTTAGAAACTTCCAACTAAGAATTTTCATCGGGCCATGTTCAGTGAACTTGTTCTCCAACAAGCACCCGCATATATGCATTTGCGTCCACACGCTAATGTTGATGGAATGCAACATCCTCGTCCGACGAGCATGCATCATATGCACAAGTCTTACCGGGTTATTCAATGTCCTGTCTCGAAATACCCATCGACTTGGAACTTATTTAAGATCACAGCTTTAAAGACATGTTCCATGATTGCCATCGAATGCGCAACCATGTCTCATAGCTAATAATGATCTAAGGACTTTATCATATGTGCATATATAAGATAAGTGCAAAGACACAAGATAAAGAAATGCCTCAAAATAATATAAATTCCAATAAATTGTCTTTACAAGTAGAAAAAGATCCAATCAGATTGGAACGTCGGGTATTCTACTCTAACAATCTCCCACTTGCCCTAGTTCCAATCACCCATGTATTTCAGGCCCATCTTCTCAAGATGTCCGTCAAATGCTTTCTGATATAAGGGCTTAGTTAGGGGGTCTGCTACATTTTCTGTTGAAGCGACTCGATCCACAACGACGTCGCCTCTACCAATGATCTCTCTAATCAGGTGGTATCGCCTCATAATGTGTTTGGACCTTTGATGAGATCTTGGCTCTTTTGCTTGCGCTATAGCCCCATTGTTGTCACAATAAACCATTATTGGATAAACAGCAGATGGGACTACACCCAACCCTTGAATAAAGTTCCGTATCCAAACAGCCTCTTTGGCAGCATCTGATGCTGCAATGTATTCAGCCTCGGTAGTGGAGTCAGCTGTCGTTTCTTGTTTGGAACTCTTCCAACTAACTGCTGCTCCATTCAAGGTAAATATGTATCCGGACATTGATTTTGAGTCGTCTTTATCGGACTGAAAACTAGAATCAGTAAAGCCTTCTAGTTTCAGTTCTCTATTGTCGTATATCAAAAAGATATCCTTAGTCCTTCTCAAGTACTTAAGGATCATCTTAACGGCCTTCCAGTGTTCCTCTCCTGGATTGGACTGATATCTGCTCGTGACACTAAGTGCATGAGCCACATCAGGCCTAGTACATAACATCGCATACATAATGCTACCAATAGCTGATGCATAAGGTATACGAGTCATCCTTTCCCTTTCTTCAGGTGTCTTTGGAGACATAGCCTTAGAAAGTGAAACACCATGACTCATTGGAAGGTATCCACGTTTGGATTCCTCCATGCTAAACCGCTTTAGCACCTTATTTATGTACATCGACTGGGATAGTCCGATCATCTTTCTAGATCTATCTCTATAGATCTTTATCCCTAGAATAAAAGATGCTTCTCCCAAGTCTTTCATGGAAAAGTGTTTAGACAACCAAGTCCTTGTTGATTGTAACATCCCTACATCATTCCCAATGAGTAGAATGTCATCAACATAGAGCACAACAAATGCAACTGCATTTCCACTAACCTTCTTATAAACACATGGTTCATCCGGATTTTTGCGAAAGTCAAACGTTTTGATCGTTTCATCAAACCGGATGTTCCAACTCCTTGAAGCTTGTTTAAGTCCATATATGGACCTCTGGAGTTTGCAAACCATTTGCTAGCTCCCACTGGATATGAAGCCCTGTGGCTGTTTCATATAAATATCCTCCTTAATGTTTCCATTAAGAAAAGCAATTTTCACATCCATTTGCCATATCTCGTAGTCATAATACGCAGCTATGGCTAGCAATATCCGAATGGATTTAAGCATAACAACTGGTGAAAAAGTTTCCTCATAATCAACACCTTGCTTTTGAGTATAACCTTTTGCAACCAGACGCGCTTTAAAGGTATTCACCTCTCCATCTACTTCAAGCTTCCGCTTGTAAACCCATTTACAGCCAATGGGTACAATACCCTGTGGTGGGTCCACCAAGGTCCATACCTTGTTTGAGTACATGGAGTCCATCTCAGACTGCATAGCTTCTTGCCATTTAATCGAGTCAATGTCTGACATTGCCTCTTCATAGCTTGTTAGATCATTATCCAAAAGGAGTCCCTCTACTTTGTTCTCTAACAATAGGTTCAGCCTCTCAGGCGCCCTAGAAACCCTTATAGATTTCCGAAGAGATTGTGCCTCAAAAAGTCCAGTCTCAACTGGTGTGTTATCCGTGACAACTGGTGGGATAGTTTGTGGTTCTTGTTCTTCACTAAGTTCTACAACCTCACCATTCTTATCAGAGAGAAACTCTTCTTCTAAGAAAATGGCATTCCTTGAAACAAACACCTTTTGTTCAGAGGGGTCATAGAAATAGTATCCTATAGACTCTCTTGGATACCCCACAAACTTACATCAGATGGATCTCATATCCAACTTATCTCCCACTTGCCGCTTCACGTAAGCAGCACACCCCCATACTTTGAGATACTTGTAAGAAGGTGTTTTTCCACACCACATCTCATAAGGTGTGTTAGGCACGACTTTACTTGGCACCCTATTCAATAGATGTGCCGCCGTTTCTAAGGCATAGCCCCAGAATGAAAGAGGTAAAGCAGTGGTACTCATCATTGATCGAACCATGCCTAACAAGGTCCGATTCCTCCTTTCTGAAACTCCATTAAGTTGTGGAGTACCAGGAGGATTCCACTGCGAGAGAATCCCATTCTCCTTTAGATAATCAAGAAACTCAGTGGACAAATATTCACCTCCTCGATCTGATCGAAGAGTCTTAATACTACGACCACTTTGTTTCTCCACCTCACATCTAAATTCTTTGAACTTTTCAAAGGCTTCAGATTTATACCTTAAAAGGTATACATAACCATACCTAGAGAAATCATCGGTAAAGGTTATGAAGTAGTGATAGTTCCCTCTCGCACTAACGTTTAGTGGTCAACAAATGTCTGTATGAATCAAATCCAACAGACCCTTAGCTCGCTCCACTTGTCCAACAAATGGTGATTTTGTCATTTTTCCTTTAAGACAAGACTCACATGTAGGCAACTTATCCTCTCCCCTAAGGTTGAGTTTTGGTCCCAATTTGTGAATCCTCTTTTCAGAAATGTGACCCAATCTAGCATGCCAAAGTTCAAATGAACTATGATTATCTAAGTTCCTTTTATTTTGTTGAATAGTTAGGATGGGATTTTGAGGTGTAACAATGTATATACCATTTGCCAAATGACCGGAATATATAAAAGCAGTATCTTTGAAAATAGAACAAATTCCATTCTCAATAACAAACTTAAAACCTTCTCTATCCAAAACAGGAATAGAGATAATGTTTCTTATAATATCCGGAACATAAAGACAATTGTTCAAGCAAAAACTAACACCATTATTTAAAGCTAGATAAACAGTCCCTGTAGCTAGTGTAGCAACTCTTGCTCCATTGCCCATCCTAAGGACTGTTTCCTTATTGTCCAGCTTTCTACTTCTTGCCATTATCTGCAAATCATTGCAAATATGTGAGCCACAGCCGGTATCTAATACCCAAGAAGAATCATTAACTGATAAGTTAACTTCAACAAAATAAATACCTGAACGTTTCAGGCTTGCAAGATACTCCTTGCAATTCCTCTTCCAGTGCCCCGATTTGCCACAATGGAAACACTCTTGATCAGCCTAAGAACTAACCTTTTCTTTTCCCTTGTCCTTCGCCTGGTTGTCATTTGCCTTCTTATTGGGTTTATAGGGAACTTTTCCCTTCCCATTCCTTTTCTTAGACACGGATGCCTTCGATCCAGAAGTGGATCCAACAAAAAGCGCCGGCTTATCCTTCTTAATAGTGGATTCAGCCGTCTTTAACATGTTCACCAACTCAGGGAGAGAAGTCTCCATGTTGTGCATGTTAAAGTTGACAACAAAGGTGTCAAATGAGGGAGGCAGAGATTGCAGCAAAAGGTCCACATAGAGCTCATTGTCCATAACGACTCCAAGGGACGAAAGCCTTTCAATGAGAGCTATCATCTTCAGCCCATGGTCTTGGACTGAAGAGCCCTCAGTCATACGACTCCTGAAAAGCTCCTTAGATATCTGATATCTAATTTGCCTAGTCCTTTCACCGTACAACTCTTGTAGGCGAACAAGGATCTGATTAGCATTCTCCAATGCTTCATTTTGCCTTTGCAGCTCATTCGACATGGATGCTAGCATGTAGCAGCGAGCCTGGAGGTTGTCATTCAAATGACGTTGATACACTCCATACTCTTCCGATGTCTTATCCTCCGGAGGAGGAGGAGGAGGAGGGGCTTTGTCAAGCACATAGTCCCTCTTTTCAGACTGAAGAACAATTCTTAGGTTTCTCAGCCAATCAACAAAGTTCGGGCCAGTCAGTTTGTTTTGCTCAAGAATAGATGCAATTGGATTTTTAGCCATTTTAGTAGAGTGATCTACAAAAATAAACGAAGCAGAAAATAAGCAGACTATGGAAAATATATTCATTTAATATAAGGTTTTTGATATTAAATGTCTCCCACTATTTTAATTAAACCCCATAAAAATTTTGAAAATCAAATTTTCATAGTGGGCTTGAAGCCCAATAAAAGTATTTCATATCCCAATTTTATGAGCACTCATAAAATATTTATATTGGTAGTCAACTTTTGACAATTGTATCACTATACAACCTTCAAGATTATTATGCCTCACCTTTCCTACATACCCCAATTTTATGAGCTCATATAGTACTTAGTGTCAAATCAAACCCATCAAACCTTCGTGATAGTGGCGCATCAAGGTGTCCCACGACTCGTGGCCAACACGAAGACAAGTCCACCTCACGAGCATCTCAATGTTTGGTAGAGATCACAGCTTTCAGCACAAGGCCACCCCATGACTCATGGTCAGTGACCGAGCACCGTAGCATCGTCATGTCATCTACCTTTGATGGAAGGCATGGATTAATAGGTCCAACCTATTTTTATCCATTATAATTTGATATGGAATTAATCGAATTAAATTCCTTGGAAGTTCGAAAACTTGGGGTTTTATTCTCAAGACCTCATCAACTTAAATTACTAAGTGGGTTTATTTAATGCAACATTCATCATATGATGCGCAAGTAAAAAACATTAAATAAATCTAACATGCATCCTATGCAGAAAGCGATGGGATGATCATGGCCAAACCTATGCGACCCATTCGAGCCAAAAATGGGTCAAAGCCAATCTAAGGGATAAAATAAATAGAACTACTTCTATTACATTTTATTTGATTTACCCATACATGCATGGGCCTTCAATTTCTATTCTATTACAACTTGTAAAAATTACCCACACAAGCGTGGGCCTTTAGCATCGAACGACCTCCAATCAAAATTAGAAAACCTCACGATCTAATCTACTCTCGATGCAATAATTTAAAACTTTTACAATAATAGAATAAGAGGCTCGCAGGCCCCAAAAACCCAAAGAGAAAACATACACATTCAATCACATTGGTTAAAAGGCTCATGATCATCCCTAAATAAAACATGCTAAACGTTCATCACATGAATTAAAGCATATAAACTTACCAATTTTGTGTGTTGATTTAATTTTGGGATTATGTAAAACATAACTATTCATAATAGTTAATATATATAAATATATCTTTATATAAATATATATATCAATAAATAACAAGAGAATCTAATTCTCTGTTACAACAAAAGCACGAGACCACAACTAGTCACGCATTACATAAAAGAAAACAATTTTCCTTTTTTTTTTTTTTTTTTTTTTTTTTNNNNTTTTGAAAAACTGCCACTGAAAATAATAATATGCAAATCTCATTTGCAAATCAATTCCAAGTCACATACAGAAAACAACTTTTCATGTGCGGACACATTGAAATATTTAAATTAAATGCGAACTGTGGCCACAACAAAAACTGTACGAATCAACATTTGATTTCAATTACTAATCCCAAATTAAATCAAATACAACAATTGTATCACACCCAAAATAATATAATTTAACAATTAAACATGTTTATCACATAAACATAAACAAATCAAAATCTGATTTTAAAGATGCAAACCGTGGCTCTGATACCACTGTTGGGTTCGCTATACCGTACGGGGTCAAACGCAGCGGAAATAAAATAAATAAATAAGCATTTATCGAATAAATACTAAACCCCTCGGCTCACGTAGCGATTGTATCGATTAGCATCTTTTAAAATCACGTAATAGTACAAATTTTGATTTGTAAGTAATTTCGAAAATTACCTTTAGCTTTCTTCAAATAGCGACGATGATGGGGGAATCAGTTCCCGGATATGTGGCACGTGTTTCCCCTCTAAGCAAGTCCACCTTTGAATTCCAACACTGAGATAACCTTCTTCGTTAGTAGAATTTATCTCGCAAATTAATTGGTATAGGAATCAAAATAGGAGAGGAGATATTTTATTTTTTTAAAGAAGCCGAAGCTATCTGTACGTGAAAAACCAAAAAGAATTCTTGAGAGATAACATTATACATATATCACATATATATAAAAAATAGAGTTGGGGGTAGTGGGAGTGTGGGGTGGCTAACCTAGAAACGGTCATCCCCACTTCCCACTAATTTACTCTTTTTTTTTTAATTCAAATATAATGACCATGTAATTAGGAAACTAACTTTCCAATACTTGGTCAAATCCTTATCTCCCCTTTTCTTATCTCCCGTAGAATAAAAACCTCCTCTATATTATAGGCTTTTTAATTATTAATTATATTAATATTTGGATTTGAATTTTAAAGTCCAACTTTAAAATCCAACTATTAATTTAGTAAATCCAATAATTACTTACTTAATATCCAAAGCCCAAGTAATAAATCCAATTGATTAATTATACTATTCCTTTAATTGAAATCTAATCAAAATTAGATTTAATTAAATAATCAAATTATTTAATTAAGTCTTGTCAATTAATCCAACTATTGGAAATACCAATTTTAAAATGTCATCATCCAAAACATGGTGTGACCCTTTTAGGTTCACGATTAACACTAGTAGTGGACTTACAACTTTTTTTTGTAATTTAAATTAATCTAATTAATTTATATTCTTGAAATTAACTCCTTAATTTCAAGAACCCACAAATCATGGTAACACCTAGCAAGTAGCATGATTATCTAATGTTAAGTGAAATAACGAGTAAACCTTTTCAATTGCAAGTGCATACATGTAAAATCCTTTCGACAACTAATTTTTCGATTAAATCTTGGGCATGGATTTATAAGTCGAAACCCAATTGATTTAATAACTATGATTCCATTTCAAGTTTAGTGATTCCTTTATGAATCCACATTCATCCTGCCTTGGCCAAGGTTTTTGAATCACAAACTATGAAAAGCATAGGAAATTCACTTATCCACATAAGTGTCGAATTCTATGTTGGCCACTGACATACCTCCATACACATTGATACAGTACCCAAAATATCCCTTTTATGATTGTCCAACAATCAAAGGATAAATCAAAGTAAAGCACAACATGCACAAGATTACTATCGTGCCTCAAGTCAGAGGATCAATCATGTACTATTGCAACATGAAAATTCTTATTCGACAGTTAGAAACTTCCAACTAAGAATTTTCATCGGGCCATGTTCAGTGAACTTGTTCTCCAACAAGCACCCGCATATATGCATTTGCGTCCACACGCTAATGTTGATGGAATGCAACATCCTCGTCCGACGAGCATGCATCATATGCACAAGTCTTACCGGGTTATTCAATGTCCTGTCTCGAAATACCCATCGACTTGGAACTTATTTAAGATCACAGCTTTAAAGACATGTTCCATGATTGCCATCGAATGCGCAACCATGTCTCATAGCTAATAATGATCTAAGGACTTTATCATATGTGCATATATAAGATAAGTGCAAAGACATAAGATAAAGAAATGCCTCAAAATAATATAAATTCCAATAAATTGTCTTTACAAGTAGAAAAAGATCCAATCAGATTGGAACGCTGGGTATTCTACTCTAACAGATCTATGTTTGAATGCTCATCACAGATGGTAGCGTAGGTGGCCAGCGAGACAGTGGAGGACTTCACGGCAGTGATGGTCGGTGGTGGGATGATTGCAACGAAGGCTAGTAGCAAGGTAGCCGTAGGGACGTGTTTCAGCTGTGTTTGTGTTTCAGTCTGTGTGTGTGTATGTGTGTGTGTGTGTGTGTGTGAGTGAGTGAGTTGTGTATGTGAGAGCTTCACGGCGATGGGGTCTTGGCGGTGATGGCCTGTAGGGGGATGTTTGCGGCGACAACTAGTGACAGGGTAGGCGATGGCTGATGGCGGGATGGGCGTTTCAGCCGTGTGTGTGTGAAATGTGTGTGTGAGAGAGTTGTGTTTATATAGTGTGCACATGCATGTGCGTGTGCGTGTGCGTGTGTGCGTGTGTGTGTGTGTGTGTGTGTGAGCGAGAGAAGATGGTGGGGTCCACGTCACATGTGTGAAAGATAAAATTTCTATTATACCCTTCATTATTGTGTAGTATTGACTCATTTCCGATCGTTGGATCATTCGATTCGATAGCTATGATGTATTCTTATTTTTTTTTTTTTTTTCACTCAGAATCATTCTCAAATGGAGTGTTTGTGAACCCCTTAGAGCATGTTTGTCTACAATAATTTTCTCTAAAAATTTCATTCAGCTCAAAATTTAACTTTACTTTAACTCAACACTAATATCATCAATATTATTAAATAATATCATTCAATCATTCTTACACACCACATCTAATATATTTAAATATTCGTCAACTCACATAATTTTAACTAATCATCACTTCATATCATCTCTCTCATACATTTACATCAAATCAACTTTAATTATTTTATTTTAAATATATTTTAATATAAATACAAAATCCTACTAACAACTAATCATACCATTTTTTATTTTTTTTTTATTGTTTTCTAAATTAACTCTAGTAACCAAAAAAATTCACCATGACTGAAAATCTTTGTATACAAACATGTAAATTTTAGAGGAAGTGACTTAATTGGTTCAAAAGAAGAAAACAAAATAGAATATTTTTTCCAAGTCTCAGAAGAATTTGTACTCTTTGGATCAACAAGTACAGACCAACATCACATAAGAACTTAAAGATTTCTTTTTTCCTTTTCATTCCTGCATATCAATCCCAAACTTACAGAGTTGATAACACATCTTGGATTCTTTGTTAGCCTATTACAAAAGGTAAAAAGGGTAATCAGAAAGTTGTAATTACCCAATGAAATAACATGTTACACAGAGTGTGTTTTGAATTACAACGGGAACCTATGAACTGACTGAAAGGTTCAGTTCGTACAAGAAGAACTACAACAAAATAAAATTACAACTCGAACGCGGAGAGATTTAAGCCGAGGCGATTGAAATCTATCCGCAAGACAAATACGCCCCGTGTAGTGCTGACGGGTTAGTGCGTAATGCCCCCAAAGATACAACGGCTTTAACACTCGGAAGCTGTAGCACACCAGCCTTCAGAGTCCCGGCGAACAAGAATGAAGTCGAGAACCGAGCACTATGATATGATGCGTGAGGCTTTGAGAGTATCAGATTGCATGAAAAATGTTATCTATTTCACTGCAGCTCTAAGTCCTATTTATAGGACTCCCACACCTTGAGAGAAACCAGAAGTCACATCTGCCACTTAAGGCAGAGTTTATGAGCCAAAAACGTTTCTGGTGTTACTACACCATTAACCAGGTGTTACTACACCATTAACCAGGTTTTAAGGCCATTAACCAACCATTAACATCCACCTGAACAGTCACATTCCACATGAAAGGTCACATGTCCATGTTCATTGTACCTGGAGAGGTTTCACTCGGGTTGGGTCAAAACCGAGTCCAAATTCA
>CACSLK010000984.1:12354297-12371078 GCA_902706635.1 Striga hermonthica
ATAATCAATAAATGAAAAAAAAAAAAAAGAAGAAGAAGAATGATGTGAAGCAAATCAAGAATCATTTTATTTTATTTTTAGTAAATCAAATAATATATAAATAAATCTATGTATATTTAAACTTATATTGAAAATGAAGTAAACATAAAGAGGAGAAGAAATGTGGAGACCTTAGATGACCTGCTTTGATAAATTAATTGAGAAGAGAGTGAGTATGAAGAATGATTGTTTGGGATAGCCATGCATCTATATATAGCAGTTGGAGAAGCTCACAACTATTATTATTATTATTATTATTATTATTATTATTATTATTATTATTATTATTATTATTATTATTACTATTATTATTATTATTCGCATACTTCTTTTTTAGTTTTCAATTCAAAAAAAAGAAGTAGAAAAATCAAAATACCCTTTTTAGAGGACAATTTTGCACATTTACATTTAGTATTAGATATACTAATACCATTACTACCCCCTTGACCACTCTATTCATACGTGGAATCTTATTATTATTATTATTATTATTATTATTATTATTATTATTATTATTATTATTATTATTATATTTTTCAAATGCATTGACTGATGAGTCCACTTAGGCAGCGAGCAAATGGTGACTGGTTATTAAAAGTAGGGGCTGGTCAACTTTTGGGACTATGGATATAGCTTTATTACATTACTTGGCAGCTTCTTGAATTAAGCTAAACGTGTCCCAATAATATTTTAATACAATAACACACACACACACATATATATATATATATATATATATATATATATATATATATAAAAGTTTAATACTACACGAGTACATTTTGTGCCTAAAACACAAAAGGGTGTTGATAATCACCGCACCCATTTTTGATAAATATTGCACCCAAAAAAAACAATTTTACCTCTTTTAATTTTTTTAATTTTTTTTTAGTTGGCCGTCCCCTAATTGCGGCCGCAACTCACGCGAACGTCCCCTAAAGCCGCAGCTCGCTCGGCTGCGCGCGGCCGGGCCATTTTTTATTTTTTATTTTTTTAAAAAATAATAAATAGTTAAAAATAGATAATTTTTTACTACTATCAATTATTTGAGAAATCGATTAATAGTTATTAAGGCAAGTTGCTACAACATATATAGTAATTCAATGTCTTACATAGAACTTTCTCATTCAATGTGAGATAATTGCAAATTAAAATTTTCACTCTCCCAACTTTTTATAGCCACTCTTGGCCTTTATTATTGTGTTTGTAATCGATGTAGAATTGTCCCAAACTTCTAGCCATTTATAGTTATTTTTGCATTCTTTTTTGCTTTCAAAATCAATGTGGGACTAAATGATCTATGTTTTAACACACTTTCACTATGTATGTCAAGATGAATATCACATTATCATTAATTAAACTTATTATTATATCTTAAACTGATAAATGATTAAATTTAACTAAATGAACATAAAAATTGTAATAAATTCTAATATATACCATAATAATTTTGTAACTTCTAACATAATAGTAATAAACTCTAATTTATAACATAATTAATTCTAATCTATAATACAATAATTTCTAACCTCTAACAAAATAATAATAATAAATTCTAATTGTATTTCTAACTATTTGTACATATAAATTAATTTGTATTTTTTTTTTAATTTTCGTGGTTTTTAATTTTTGTTAATTAAAAAAAATGTTGAAATATGAAAAATATATTTAAATAATTTCATATATATTATCATATATTTTATAATAAATGAAAAAAATAATTAAGTTTGATTAATAATTAAAATATATTAATAATTTAAATTAATATATATTGAATTATATATATTAATTATTTAACATATATTATTATATATAAAAATATATATTAATAAATATTTTATATTAATATATAATAATAAAGTTAATATATTATATAATATATATTATATTAGTATGATTATTATACATTATGATAGTATAAAATATAATTTATTATAATGAAAAAAGTATATTAGTATAAATTATTAATTATCATTAATTAAATATATTAGTATGATTATTATACATCATGCTTTAACACACTTTCACTGTGTATGTCAAGATGAATATCAATTATCATTAATTAAACTTATTATTATCTTAAATTTGTAAATGATTAAATTTAACTAAATGAACATGAAATATGGAAACATATTATGGGCTTTTACATAATAAAAGAAAATACACTTATCATACTTGTTGTTACCTAATTTTGGCCTCGCCTATTAAAATATTACACGTGGATATATATTAAATTAATATTAAACAGCAGGTTTTTTCATCTGATTTATATTGACCGAGTTCCCAGGAGACGGTCCACATTCAAAATCAATTAGAATTCAATGACGCCAGCTCGACCCAAATATCTCAAAGAAGTCACTTTGACAGACACGTCAAATTGTCCGCAAGACACATGCAAGTTGAAGTGCCAGTCAATCCAGTTATTAGACCATGCGCGGTCATATTTATTATTGGGCCCTGCGCGGTCATGTTTTATTAATTACATGTGTATTGTAAAAGCCCATTAAAAATACGAGCCCGTGTTAGCCCCAAATAGAAATATATATAAATATGGGCTAAAGGATAGAAACGAGGAGACTTTTAAATTTTCCTTCTTTATCTACCACAAAAGAAGGCACCGCCTGGGGGGAGTTTTTCCTAATCTCTTTTTCCTCAATAACAAGAAAGATTTGATACAACTTCTGTATTTCTTTCAATTTCTCTAATCTTTGTATTCAAGTCACAAATATACAAAAATCCTATAAACACACAATTTCTTGAACACCCCCATGTTGTTACAATTTTGCATAACAACAGTTTGGCGCTAGAAGGAGGGCCCTCGTAATTTTTTCGAGGTAATTCTCCAAATGGAACACCATAGATGCGATCACCTTTTGATTCAAATCAAAAGAGACAGCAAGATGCGGGAGCTCTCATCGCAAACACACAAAAAAGAAGCAGCAGAACGCAAGAGAAAGGTTATTACAACTATTCTTGTTCATCTTCTCCAATTGTCATAAACAAAAAAAAAAAGAGAGAGAACTCTGCCACAAGATGAAAGTTGCAGAGGACGGACAAAGAAGAAAACCATAAGCATATGGTAACCCGGACGGTGTACACGAAACTCGAAAATTCCGCTGCAATTCTCTGACATCGAGCCAACAATCATCTGAAGCAGGTCCCTCAAATCACTACAATAGTCGAAGTCGACTTCAACGCACGTCGTTACTGACCTGCATCGGCACCGCCTACAAATGGCCGGTGTTCAAACCGACATAAACTTTCAACGGTAATACGCTTGACGCTGCCACAGCAACACACGTCGACTTGCCGCCCAGTATCACGGGGCCCACTACATCTTTATCGGAACACCGATTTGGACAGAGCTCGTCATCTCCAATTCGACCTCTGCAACACCGACCTCAGTTACCGAGGAGCTCCTAGCTCAGTTCGCCGACAAGTTTCCTAGTAGTTGTCAGACTCCAATATCCAACCGAGGCTCTATCACGCAACAGCCAGTCGGTCTTCATGTTCCACGAGCCGATCTCGGATTTCGGACCAAACACTTCCATCGCCGAGTACGGATCTCTGAAATTGCGGTTGTGCCGACGTTTGATCCTTTCTCGACGGCCCCCACCGACATCACAAACAGGTTCCCGACCTGTCTAATCACCGACGTGTCTAATCCGACATCTCACTCTCCGACACCCTACATCGCCGGCTTCTCTAATCACCGACGTGACTCCCACGGCCGACTTCAATCGAGACCCTGACCTCCTCGTCGGAATCCAACCGACGTCCAAAATCGGCCCAAACCGATTTGTCGACATATCACTAGACCGACCTCGTCGGCTCCACCGAGGTTCGATTTGTCGCCGCATCCCAGATTCGCCACCGGGGCCCACCTCATCGGCTCCACTCTTCAAACTCCATCCGACTTCGAGACTGTCGGAACTCCTCCATATAGATGTCGTTACCACCGACTTCACAACTCTACTCCTCCGTAGCAACCGATTTCCAGAGTACAACCACCGAGATCAACCGAGGTCGCATCCCCAGGTTCTGATCTCCTCTATCGCCGGCACTCGATCTCTCCGCCATCGCCTGGATTCGATCTTTTCATCAATGCTATTTGTCGCCGGTGAATATGAAATGAGTTGAGAAAATTGAGAATTTGAAGATGAAAGCCGATCAATGTTATCGACAGTGTATTACCAGAACAAGATATCTCTGCCACCGTCACTGACGATTGTTTTCGGCGGCCCACCTTTTGAGAATCGGGCAAATTTATGTGTTTTAGCAGAAATCCCAATTGACCTTCATTGTAAAAGGCGAGTCATCAGGTCCGCTATCTCTTTTGGGCCTTGATTATTGGGCCAGTAATTATATATCTAAAAGGGTCGAGCTAAAGCAAGAAGAACAGACTGAAATATTACAACAAAAAGGGGCCGGCGAATTACTCATAATCTAAGACCGGACTGAGCTCCACCAAACCGACGTACTCGTTTCAGACTCTAATAACCGCGGCCTGACTTCATTGTCTACCGACAGGCTCAACTTCTCATCCGTAGACGAGCCCAATTTCACGCGACCGATTATTTATTTAAACCGACTAGAGTCGGGGCCGAGATCATTTGTTCAAATAAGTGATAGCCGGAGCCGACCTCATTTATCAATGCTGGGGTCGAGTTCACTTACTCAAACCGACGCAGTTGGAGCCGAGATTATTCATCCAGACCGCCAGTGGCCAAGTCAGAGATTGTTCATTCACACCGACAATAACCGGGGCCAAATACATTCATCAACACTGGGGCCGAATTCTTTTACGCCGCCACCAGTCATTTATCTCCGACGTCTCTATAGTCCTTCGCTGATAAGCCTTTTCTCCAGCTATTTAAAAAAAAATATAGCCGAATCTCGAAAAATAGTTCGGTGCATAAAAAATATGTGTCTTCTGCGCAAGAGGCAAGGCACAGAACCTACCATGGGGAAACACAATGAATGGACCCTCGATAAATCGGTCCTTGTTGTTGAGGCTAAACGTGTCCGTACTCTGAAGTTGGTATGGCCTGGCCAAACGCAACACAGTCGGATACTTCTAAGCCTTGAAGATGGCTTGGGGAGGCTGATGCCCCTCGTGGCTAAATCCTGAAGTTGATTTAGCGGGCTCACAGTAAAAACCGACGTCAATAATGTTTTTTCGCCAAATCCTGAAGTTGATTTGGTACGATCAATATTCCGGCAAGGCATAGCACCTACCGGCAAAAAAGTCAGACTTGACAAAACATTGAGGTAACATCATTTATCGTACAGTAATTATTTCCCGCGCGTGCTCATTATATATTCGTGCATTCATATATACATTCATACATACATTCATACATACATTCATCAGATACGCGCGTCATACATACATCTTGACATAAACACTTTTTTTTCAAACCCTGAAGTTGGTTTGACAATGCTAATGCCCTATAAGTCACGTTAAAGATCAGGAACACACTACCTGACCGATAAATAAAAGAATACAATATGTCAAACGCTTTTATATGTTTGGGCCTGCATTGGTTAGGGAAAGCCAATAAAACCTTTCCCGACTGACAAGAATGTGAAAGAAAGAATCTTTACACTGAGTTCTTCAGCTCGGTAGGGTAAAGTCTTTACTTACACCAAGATCTTCAGCTTGGTAAGGCTGATACCCGTTCCTATATTCCTTAAAGACCCACGTTGTTGAGACATACTATACGACCTACCAGCTAGGACGATCATATTTCTTAAAAATATTACAAGACCGAAGACCGGATACCGAATTATCCGACCAGGTCTAGACTACTCAGAAAATCAATCACAAAATAAAAAATCGCGTCGTCTCAGTACGACATCAAAATCGCGAATCCCATAACAATATCATGGGGCCCAAGTACTCACACAAAACCATATCATTATCAACATTACAGACGCGAATCCATTAAAACGCGTCATATTACGCGCAAAACGCGAAAAACGGGTACCGAATCACCCAACCAGGCCAACAAGGCCTCCATTTATATAGCAATCTCAAAAAGTTGACTATCCAGGCAGTCGACTTCATTCGTCAGAACAAAAACACGACTAGCATTAATACGTCAGGCCGAACCCTGAACACGATCAATAAAGTGACCACGGGTCCCAAAGCACCCGAACAACGTCCATATGTCATTTATTACCGCATAAAGTGCCTTGAGCTCAACTGTGTTATAAAGCAAAAGTCAGCCAAAATTGATTTTACATGCGATTTCAGAACAGTTCTCTTCAAGAACATGCCCTAAAATCGGGGGCCTACTGTTGTTACCCAATTTTGGTCTCGCCTATTAAAAATATTACATGTGGATATATATTAAATTAATATTAAACAGCAGGTTTATTCATCTGATTTATATTGACCGAGTTCCCAGGAGACGGTCCACATTCAAAACCAATCAGAATTCAATGACGCCAGCTCGACCCAAATATCTGAAAGAAGTCACTTTGACAGACACGTCAAATTATCCGCAAGACACATGCAAGTTGAAGTGCCAGTCAATCCAGTTATTAGACCCTGCGCGGTCATGTTTTATTAATTACATGTGTATTGTAAAAGCCCATTAGATATACGGGCCCGTGTTGGCCCCAAATAAAAAATATATATAAATATGGGCTAAAGGATATGAACGAGGGGACTTTTAATTTTTCTTTCTTTATCTACCACAAAAGAAGGCACCGCCTGGGGGGAGTTTTTCCTAATCTCTTTTTCCTCAATAACAAGAAAGATTTGATACAACTTTCTTTCAATTTCTCTAATCTTTGTATTCAAGTCACAAAATATATAAAAATCCTATAAACACACAATTTCCTGAACACCCCCATGTTGTTACAATTTTGCATAACAACAATCCTACTTTCTTTTTTTTTTTTCTTTTTGTTAGTGAAAAAAAAATATCATATATATATATATATATATATATATATATATATATATTAGTTATTGTTAGTTAGTTTAAGTATTTGAATATTTTAAATTTTCTTAATATTTAATTAACAAAATTTTATATATAAGTTTTATCATATAAAATATTATATATATGTTTAAAAGTATTAAAAATTAAATACCGGTCCAACCGGTTCAACCACTTGTCGAACTAGTTAACCATTGAACCAACCGGTACGATTACCGGTCCGGTTTTCAGAATCTTAGTTATATTTAATAATATATATATGTGTGAAATTTAATTAGTATTGTAATATAATTAGGACACGCGAGTTTATGTTGATTTTTTTATAATCAAATTTTTAAATATTAAATAAATTATATTAGATTTTAGATATTATATTATAAAATAAAATTTATTATCTTATAGTTAGAATTTTGAAATTATTATATTGTAAATTATAATTAATTATCTTATGAAATTTTATTATTATTATGTTAGAACTTAGAAATTATTATGTTATATAACGTAATACTAATTATCTTTAACAAAATACTAATGAGTGCTGTTATTAAAATAAAAAAATAATATCCTGACTTAAATTTGAAATTCATAAATACCAATTTAAATAACAAATTGAACGAACAAAAAATTGATTATGTTAGAGCAATTCATTGAGACCGAATAATTCAGTATGATTTGACCGAATTTCATGACAATATTATTTGACACTTTTCTCTGAGTTATATGATTCATGTGAATATTATAGTTGGAAAAGCGTTCTAACAAAATAGTAATAAATTCTAATTTATAATAGTAATAAATATTAATTTATAATAGTGGTACTAAAATCTATATCTACATCTATATCTATATCTATATTAAAAGCAAACCTATTTACCAAAAATAGTAGCAAGAAAAGTCAACACACATTTAATGCAAACCTTATTTAGAAATTTACTATATGCATTAAATGCTTGCATATTTACATTTATTATCTAGATATATTCTTAAAGATTTTTTCCTTAAATAATTTATGCAATGATTTTACTGATATCCATTATAATTAATATTTGTTGAGTAATATTTTTTAACCTTTATTTAATTATATAAAACTAATATTTTTTTAAAAAAATTAATATTATTTATCATTTAAAAGATAATGATCACATCATTAAATGATTTTATTGATGGTTAGATAATAAAATTATATTAGTTATTCTTTAAAATTTCGACATGTTATTTATTTGTATATTATTGTCAACTATGATAGTGTTTTTATCACTTTTTTTTGTTATGTTTCAAAAATGAACTTATTGTAAAATATTTTTCTATTGCATAGTATGTTAACTAAATTATAAAGCCTTAGGATGAAAATTAGAAAAAATCTCTTGATTGTGTAAGGGATTTATTTTTTGGCAATTGCTAAATCATTTTTTTTAAAAAAAAAAAAAGAATTATTATGAGAAAATTGAATTCTAAAAAAACATGTGTGTGTATTTTGTAAATATTTATACTCAAATTTTTATTTTAAATTTCATTACATAAAGAAGACTACTTCTATAACATTTATAAATAATAATAATGACATTATATGACTATAAATTTTATAATAAAATAATAACTGAGTATTATATGGTGAACCAGAATAAATAAATTTTTAATTTTTTCTTATATCAATGAATAAATAAATATTCTAAAATCAAATAAATATTAGTATGACGTGTTAGCAAAATTATATATTAATTAACATTTTAATTTTTTGACTTAAATAAACACCACTTATTAAAAGATGTGAAATATGGATGATACAAGCTTATTATTTTTTTGTCTAGACGTACAAGTCCTATAGAAATAATTGATTTATTATATGTATCACGTGCATCGCACGGGGTATGCACTAGTTACTTCATAAGGCTATCAATTCTAATATATACCATAATAATTTCTAACTTCTAACATAATAGTAATAAATTCTAATTTATAACGTAATCAATTCTAATCTATTATAATACAATAATTTCTAACCTCTAACATACTAGTAATAAATTATATTTATAAGACAATCAATTTTGATTTGTAATACAATAATTTCTAATCTCTAACAAAATTGTAATATATTCTAATTTATAATACAATCATTTCTAATCTATACCATAATAATTTCTAACTTCTAACATAGTAGTATTAAACATTACTTTTAAGACTATCAATTTATGTAAGCTGATTACTTAAGATAATAAATCACATAAAAGTTTTTTTTCTATCTCAAGATATTCATATCATATATTTGTACATATATATCATATATTTGTACCTAAAATATCGAGATCTTCAAATTCCTATCAAACATTAGATTTACTTATATATTTTTAAACTAATCACATCAATAAATAATATTAATATACATTAAATGTTTATCATTATATAAAAATAAATATTACTTCTATAAATGCTATAAATAATATTGACATTATACGACAATAAAATGTTGCATAAAATAATATGTGATTATTATAATGAACTAAAATATGTAAAATTATTATTTATATTAATATAAATGGATCATCGGGCTAATCCACTGTTAAAATAAAGTTTTGCAAAAATATTTTACATTACGAAATCCCCGTGCATCGCACGGGATTCTCACTAGTTCTAATTCATAAGACAATCAATTCTAATCTATAATACAATAATTTCTAACTGTTGACATAATAGTAATAAATTCTAATTTATAAGATACTCAATTCTAATATATAACATAATAATATATACTAATATAATTTTTTCAAACTAGTATTATTTCTAACATATAATAATATAATTTATACTAATTATACTAATATCATTTTTTAACTGTATTTGTTGTTAGTTCATTTTATCCTCAACAAGTGCATAACAACCATAACTTGAAATTAACGTATAAACACGGCCGAATGTCATAATATATCAATAATATAATGAATGTCATCAATCACAAACATAAGTCGATTATCATAATATATCGAAATCCAGCTCCATAACGAATATCACACGGCCAAGTGTTTGTAATAACCAAGATGACTTATGAAAATCTTATCTGTACTGATAGGAAAGAGGTCGACTATAACTTCCATCCAGTGTTCCTTGTTACAAGCACCCCCGTCCCATATAATTGCAATCTTTTGCCCATTTAACAGCTCTTCACAACTATTAAAAGGTCATCTGTAATGAAAGCAGGTCAGTAATCAACACCGTTTCGTCCACATTTTCAAGTGGCACCTGCAATATATTACGATGTATGTTAATAATTTTACAAAATAATCATATATAATATATAACATATACTAATTTATAATTTATTATATAATCGATTCTAACTTCTAACACAATATCAATAAATTTTATTTTATAAGATGCTCAATTCTAATATATAACGTAATAATTTATACTAATATACTTTTTTCATTATAATAAATTATATTTTATACTATAATAATGTATAATAATCATACTAATATAATATATATTATATAATATATTAACTTTATTATTATATATTAATATAAAATATTTATTAATATATATTTTTATATATAATAATATATGTTAAATAATTAATATATATAATTCAATATATATTAATTTAAATTATTAATATATTTTAATTATTAATCAAACTTAATTATTTTTTTCATTTATTATAAAATATATGATAATATATATGAAATTATTTAAATATATTTTTCATATTTCAACATTTTTTTTAATTAACAAAAATTAAAAACCACGAAAATTAAAAAAAAAATACAAATTAATTTATATGTACAAATAGTTAGAAATACAATTAGAATTTATTATTATTATTTTGTTAGAGGTTAGAAATTATTGTATTATAGATTAGAATTGATTATGTTATAAATTAGAGTTTATTACTATTATGTTAGAAGTTACAAAATTATTATGGTATATATTAGAATTTATTACAATTTTCATGTTCATTTAGTTAAATTTAATCATTTTTCAGTTTAAGATATAATAATAAATTTAATTAATGATAATGTGATATTCATCTTGACATACATAGTGAAAGTGTGTTAAAACATGGATCATTTAGTCCCACATTGATTTTGAAAGCAAAAAAGAATGCAAAAAGTGCGGCTATAAAAAGCTAGAGGTTTGAGATAATCTCACATCGATTATAAACACAATAATAAAGGCCAAGAGCGGCTATAAAAGGTTGGGAGAGTGAAAACTTTTGATTGGCAATTATCCCACATTGAATGAGAAAGTTCAATGTAAGACATTGAATGACTACATATGTTGTAGTCATTTGTCTTAATAACTATTAATCAGTTTCTCTAATAATTAATAATAGTAAAAAATTATATATTTTTAAATATTTAATTTTTTATAAAAACAAAATGGGTTGGACACAATTAGGGTACGGACGCGCGAGGCTTCAGCCGCAATTAGGGGACGACCGCGTGAGTTGCGGCCGCAATTAGGGGACGACCGCAATAATGGGCCGCAATTAGGGGACGACCGCAATAATGGGACGACCAGCAGAAAAAAAAATTAAAACATGCAACTCCAGTCTGTCCTGTTTGACCGGCCGACCGCCGCATGACCGGTCTTGTTTGATAAACTTTTTCCTCCAGAATTATTTGGAGGTGTTTTTGGAATTTTTCGGTACTCGGTTCGGCCGATAAATAGGTTATTAGGTGGGACGTATATTTTTTTTTAAATAAGAATAAAGGGCAAACTGTCTTTATAGAGTGCGGTATTAGTAAAATGGGTGCGGTAAATATGAATTCAGAACACAAAAACATGTTTATGTTTTTTTATTTTTTATTTTTGGTTGTAACGATAGATTTTATAGATAGAAAAAGAAAACGCATATATAATTAGATAAGTTAGAATAGGTCAAACAACTATCAAGTTGAATATAGTTGGACACTACCCGACGGCGGGAGCCAGAAGAGACTACTACGCACCTACAAGCACAAACCAGCAAAACAAACTAAAGCTCTCAAGAAAGGAGAATCTAGCGCCTACGAGAGGAGAACTATCAGAAACAAGAAAAACAAATGTACTGACTTTCGAGCTAAGATGCCTTCGAGCGAATGTACCGACTTTCGAGCTATATCGGCTTCAAGCGAATGAGTTGTCAGCTTACTCAGGTACTTGTCATGATTACTATGTCGGTTATTACCATGAATATTTGTGCAGTATGTATTCTCACTGAGTTAGTGTTTTGCTCACCCCTCATATTTTTCCCCTTTCAGTTTGAGCAGTTGGCGACGGACACGAACGGTAAGGGTGGTCATTTTATATTATTATGTTTATGTTTCTCCTAAGATTATTCAAATTTGATGTTTTTCGGACTTGTTTTGGAAACTATGGCATTGAAACTTAGGCTTTTTTTTTTTTATTCAAAACGAGTAAGAGGTTAAAAGCATTGAAACTTAGATTTAAGAATATGTTTATGATGTGCAGAGACGTTAAATTTTATTGCATGTGAACAGTTAAGAAGTAAATATAGCAGTTGGGAAGAGAGGTCCTATAAGAACTTAAGTGAGCGGCTCAAGTTAAGATTTTAAAAGAAAAGCTGTTTCAACAAGTTTATAAAAAGAAGAGGTTTCACCGTGGTTCCCTAGAAAAAGAAGAGGTTTCACCGTAGTGCCCTTAGAAAAATAAGAGATTTCAACAAGTTATTGAAAATTTCAAATTTATTTATGAAAACTTGGAGTTCACTAAAGACAACTAAGCGAGCGTTACAATGTGATATCAGAGCAGGTCAACGATTCTGTAGACTTGAAAAAATTTTAAAATGATTTTTTTTAAAAAAAAAATTCAAAAAGTTCGACTACTCACCTCTTTCATAACGCACCATCTCTGAGGTAAGTATTATAAGTTATATGTTCATGTTTGCATTCACGAGTTTATTTTGGGGCTTAGGATTTATCCTTCGATAAAAGACCTTTGAACTCTAGTTAGGTTTGATGATAGTTAAGTTTCCAATTTTGACGGTGGCGGGAGGTGGCCGACGATGGCTGGGCTGGGCTGATGAACGGTGGAGGTGCGACTTAAGTGTATATGTGTATGTGTGTGTGTGTGTGTGTAAATGTGTGTGTAAATGTGTACTAATTGTGTGAGATAGAGAGGAGACATGAGAGATAGAGAGAGAGTATTGAGCGTGTTTGACTTTTGTGTGTATTATGTGATGGTGTGTGCGCGTGTGTTTTGTGTGTGTAGGTGTATGTGTAATGACGTGGCATGTTGATGTGGATGGTGATGTGTAATAGTAATGTCTAAAATACACATAATGAATATATATTTTTGACTTTTTTTAAGCTATTAAATTATCCGATGTAATACCATTTATTCTTATTTCTTTCAATTAGCACCATTCTCATGGGAATGGTACATAGTGAAAGAAATGAGAATAAATCGTAGCCATTAGATTGGATGATCTAATGGCTAAATAAAAAGCCAAAGTTATACCTTCATCAAGGGTGTTGTGATAATTTTCCACACCACACACATAGATGTGAACCCCACTCCTTATTAAATATCCTACCAAACTGCCAACTGCCACCCGTTAATCACACATATCCACCTATCCATGCACGTCTCTGTACTTATAAAAAAACACAGAGAGGAAAAAGCAATACACCACGCAGAATGCCTCGCGTCAGCTCACCACCACCGGCGTCCACGGCCGCTGCCGGAAACGTCGCTCGTCATCATCGATCTTTCACCGTCACCGCTGGTCCATCTCCGTCGTGCCTTCATCTCGCGGACCATTAGTCTCAGCAGCTCCGACCGGCCATCTTCTACGCCACTGTCTGGTCCGTCGCCGAAGCTCTAGTCGTCGTCCTCCCTCCGTCGGGGACTGACAGTGACGTCTCCGCCACAGAGCTCCGTCGCCTGCAAGTGTAGAGGGTTAAGACACTTCCGTCCGGCCACCTTCATCATCGTGGTCATCATTCCTTCCCGTCACGGTCGTTGTTCGTCCGTCGTCCACCATTGGAGGAAAGGTCACCGACGCCAAGTACATGGGGCTGAGGTGACGGGGAGAACATGAAATTGAGATTGCAATTAGGACTTTTGTTTTTGAAAATTTGATATCTTTTAGGGGCTTGATTGTAATTTTTATAAATTTCAATATATTACAATTTAGTTCATGTGTTTAATTTGTAATTTATCAGAAATTTAATAAATGGACACTAATTTAAATTAAAAAGCATATAAGTATGTGTATATGCACATTACAAATATCCTCATTACACATTATACAATAATAATATACGAACTGAAAGGTTTGATCGAAAATCGAAATTCCCGAACCGAACAAACTAAATAAAAAAGATTGATTTGTTTTTTTTTTTTATAAAATATACACATATTTATTACTTTTTAGCAAATATATATATATATATATATATATAAATATATATATATACATACATATATATAATACTGAATAAAAAACTAAATACTAATATGTTTTTATAGTAACAATAATAATAACAACAACAACAACAACAACAACAACAACAACAACAACAACAACAACAACAACAACAACAACAACAACAACAACAACAACAACAACAATAATAATAATAATAATAATAATATTTTTATTTCGGTTATTATCACTAATTCGGTTATCGGACTGAATAACCATAAGAAACTCGTTGCACGTTATACTTTATAAGACAATACGTTGCACTTTATAAAATACTACGTTGCACTTTATCACCACAATCCGCAGTTAGTGTCTCCTGCCAAAATACCATACAGCATAAATCTTAAAACAGATGTACGTAATATTTTAATATCAATCACATGAGTTATCCATACAAAACACAAGCATTGTAACGTACTAAAATTATACATCAGTTCACTTTATATACCAACACGTGGCACTTCATATATCAACACGTTGCACTTTATTAAAACAAAAAAAAAAAAAAAGACACAAACAAACAAACAAACATGTTGCACTTCATAAAAAAATCATGTAGCACTTTATCACCACATACACAATAAACGTCGAATAACTCCCGACAAAGTAACACACAACATAAATCTTAAAAAAATGTTATACATGATACTTTTAACATCAATCTCATCATTTATCCACACAAAACACAAGTGCTAACGTACCAAATTTTACAGTAATTCACTTAATACATCATCACATTGCACTTTATAAAACAATATGTTGCACTTTGTAAAGCAACTTGATGCACTTTATCACGACTGTCAAATTGCACAAGAGAGATCAAAACCAACCGAACACATATTCTTTCAACAAAAATAATATAAAAACAATAAGTAAAATTATTAGAATATTGAAAATAATTTTAATATAAATAACAAATCATTTTGATTATTATAGAATATTTCGGTTAACCGAATCAAATAAATCAATTAAATATGTCGTTTTGAATTTGACTATCAAATTGCACAATAGTTTTAGACAAATTGCACATTAATGACTATATCAAATTGCACTATAACAACCGACGCTGGCCGAACTAAATTTTTATTCAAAACTTTACATTTTGGTTCACTTTTTGTTGTTTACTTTTAAAACCTCAAATATTTCAGTTCAAATTCGGTTTTTTTTAATAACCAAAACAACAGAACCAATCGAATTATATAATAATATTTGAAAAAAATTATTATTATTATTATTATTATTATTATTATTATTATTATTAAAATCAATATTTTTAATAATGATTTATTACTGTTATTTTAAGTTGAAATTCAATTAATCAGAAGCAGTCCAATATGTTAAAATTAATCAATTATTGATTTTTTTTTGGCCTGAGACATTATGTGAAAAAATACAAGTAATAGAAGAACTATAGAGAAAAAAATATCCTCAGTTTTCCAACACAAAATAAATTCTTCACAAGAAAATAGAGGAATCCTAATAATTAAAACAATAATTATATTTTTACTAATTACACATTCAACCCATATCCTCAATTGTAGTATATTAAATATTTGTATAATTGCGATCAAGTCCCTACATCTAATCAAATTCTCAAGAACACACCCAAAATCTAAACCTCCACCACTTGCTGCAATAACCCTCAACTCATAGAGATGTCGGTAGTCGACGTCAGCCGGTGACGTAAGCCGTCGACGTTCACCGACAATCTGACTGGCAAACGTAAAAACGACAAAAAATTCCGCCTACTTGAAGTGGCGGACGACTGATGCTTATATGGCGGCGGCGTGAACAGGAGGTAGACGGCAAGGGCCGGCGAAGGACGGCTGAGACTTCGTCCGTTCGGTTTGAAGATTGGGCAGAGTCAACGACAGCCTCATGGTGGCACAACTCTTTTTCGGCGGACGGCTGTAGATCCAGATGTGGAATCTCCAACGGATGTGCGGCAAGGCAGGTGGCGGCAGGTAGGGTGGCGGCGACGAGTTAGCGGCGTGTGTATCGTGTGTGTGCAAGGTATGTACATGTAGTGTGTGTTTGTGTGTGCGCAACGTGTGTATGTAGTGTGTGTCTGTGTGTGTGCATCTTGAGGGGGTGAGTGTGTGTTTTAGGTGTAATGTGTGTGAGAGAGATAGTGTTACGAATGTTAGTGGTGAGCCCATAGGTAAATATATAATGTCTTTTTTACCTTAATTGGTGGTCAAATGTGTATATTTGACCACATAATGTACATTTATTTACAAAATTGTCATCACATGTTTGAGTAGCATATTTAATATTTGACTTGATCGTAACCACTAATATGTTGCGTCCAATGGTACAGGTTCATTCTTATTTCTTTCACTATCTACTATATATATATA
>CACSLK010000984.1:12371114-12389466 GCA_902706635.1 Striga hermonthica
ATATCAAAGTGCGCTCAAAAGAGAATGGAGCACAATGAAAGAAATATTAATGATTTTGGACCATTTGATTTACCACATAAATGGTCATGATCAATTCAAAATTTATACATGTCAAGTCAACATGAGGTGACATTGTGGTAAATAAATAAACATATTATGGTCAAAGACATAGATTTGACCACTAATTAAGGACAATTTAGACATTTCCTATAAAATACCAAATATGTGAGACCCACCATCTCCCACCTCGACCCTAACCCATCCCATTTCCCGTCACTTCCCTTTTCACACACACACACACACACATGCACGAAATTAGATCACACACACACAAAAGGATTCCACAACAAAATCATATTCCACGCACCGGTCGAACCACCAAGCACCGCCATAGTCGCCGCTGGAGTCATATTCTGTTTTCGCTGAGACGGCAGATGGAGTCGAAGAGACGCAGCGGCGGTCGGAGGTGACGCGACAGCTGTTGGAGGTGAGACGTCGCGGCGGCTGTTGGAGGCGGAGCGACGTGGCGGCGATGGGCGAAGGGATGCGGCTGCTGACAGAAGCGATGGCAGATGAAGGCGATGCAGCTAGGCGGCTGGCAGAGGCTATGCCGTGGTGACAGATGAGGCAATTCGGCCAACAGATGCGAAGTAACTAGACGGCGGACGGAGGTGACGCGACGGTGACGGAGAAGAGGCGGCTGACCGGAGAGGCAACGCGGTGACATTGCTGCGTTTTTTTTTTTTTTAAAAAATGACTGTCATTTTTGTTCAATTCGGCGACGGTGAGATATTATGCAAGAGAGAAACCGACATTGGAGATGGTTGTGGGAGGGATTTGCACTTACAATTTAGGGGGCTTTTCATTGAAAATTTGATAATTGTTAGGGGTTAATTGCATTTTTTGAAAGTTTGTTTTGTGTTATGAATGAGTTTATGGTGAAGTATATGTGTTAATGGACTTATGTAATTTTGTTGAATTTTAATTGATTTCACAATATTTTATATGCACCTTAATGTTAGGTAAAATGCACACTATGGATAAAGGATATGCACGATAAAAAAAAAATCGCGTGATATTTTTTTTATTGAAGTAACAAATTGTGTTCGCTTACACATTTAAAAGTTCACATCTTAACCAAAATGTCAGATATCCATAATTTTAAAAATATAAATAGACAACTAAACACAAATATAAATGTTCGATCCAAAATTCTTAGTTCGGTTAATCTCGGTAAATATTGTGCAACTTGATAGGAGTTAACGTGCAATATACATAGCACTATCGTGCATTCAACGCGAATTGTCCAAAAAAAAAGTTAAAATTGAATTGAAAATAATCGTATGTTTGATCGGTTACTGAATTATTCTAAGTATTCAAAATTATTTATTATTTATACTAAACTAATATATTTAGTACTTTAATATCTATAATTAATATTTTATATTACATTTTAATTGAAAATACATTATATTAAATAATGAATTCAATAATGTGCATCCTCGCAGACATTACTATGTGTTTCCTATATTGTTATTATGCAGTCTAACATTTGTGATATATTTTTTTAATGTGCATTTTTTTTTTACGGAATGATGGATATATTATAAATCAAAGCGCACAAATGTGCAAAATACAACCCATAGCTGAGAGATACAACCAACGGCTGAAAAGAGTGGAAGGACAGGTAGGAGACCACCTAGAACCGCAGCTAGACAAGCTAGAAACCAAAACAAGACTCAAACACAATCGACACTACAACACAAACAAAGAAACACAGAGCTCCCAACAGGAGAATATGGAACGCTCCCCACGAGAGAATACCCAACACAGCTGGGTTCACAAAATATACAGGTGCCAACGGCCCAAACCAAAAACACCAAACAAGAAATAACACAGACCAAGTGGCCCAAACAAAAAACACAAACTGAGACAACACGAGCACTAAACATAAAACCTAAACAAACACAAAAATGCCCTTCCCCAACAATCGATCAGACTCAGCCAGCAGTGAAAAATCGACACAAGACGGATACCAAGCCCGAAGAAACACTACCGAAACTACTTAATGCCTATACAATAGCAAACATCGAGCCCCGTACCAATCCCCGAATCGACCCATCACCGATCGAGAGGAAAACAAACTGCACCCACACCAACCCCGGCTCAAATCCATCTAACACCACTAGACAAGCTCGATTGAACTGGGACCCCCGTTGCCTCACACCACTAGCTGAAAGGGGAAAGAATAAGGATAGCTTGGTTCCTCAATCCCAGTCAAAGGCAACCGGAATAGCCACAGCTTCCAGGGTCCCCCCTTACCCCCGGCCCACACTCATCCCAACTCCACTGCAAACTGCCAACGACCATAGCCCTAACCCATCGGAAGCCCCACCAGGAACTACAGGCCAACCCGGGAGGCCTCCGACAGACCAACAAGAAGAAGAAGAACGGGAGCCACTAACCTCCAATTGAAGACAGTCGGCGACCGGGAGAGACCAACCGACCCAGACCGGAGGAGCGCCACCACCCGACACATACTCGCTGGCGACGGAGGGAAGACCACCAATTGTGACACTTGCAGGGACCCCGGAGATACGCAAACCAAGGGCCGGGCCGAGCGGTCATAGATGACCACTGGCCGGTAACTAATCGTCACCAAAGAAGGCAAGCGCCTGAGAACAGGAGGAGGAAACGGAGAGAGAGCTGTAAATTTTGGGGGTTAGGGTACACGAGAGAGAGAGAGAGAGAGAGAGAGAGAGAGAGAGAGAGAGAGAGAGAGAGAGAGGCTCTTATGTGCATTCTTAATAGTGATATTGTGCATTAAGTATAACAATATTGTGCAATTTGATTACCAATTATGTGCTTTGTGCCCCGTGCGATTTTATTATATTTTATTATAAATCAAAACTAAAACTAAATTGAAATAATTAATTTATCCTTTTGTTTATTCAAATCGACATAATCAATTGGAATAATTACAAATTTTATTATATAAAATTATTTAATAATTCATTATTTTTATTGATTATTCTATATTATTTTAAAACATATTAAAAGTGTAACAGTGCTTGTCAGATTGGTGTAACAGTGCTTGCCAAGGTACTGCTCATCCTATACTTATTTCGATCTCTTCTACCATGTTTCTATGTCGCATGTGCTGAACTTTTATGTGCCTCTTGATTATAGGGCTTGGTCCAATTTCTGCCTCTAGCCAAGGATGCTGGAGACAGCTCTGGGAAGTCTATAAATAGGCTCCAGAAGGTCATCGGTGACCTGCAGGATAAGAACTCCTTCCTCCTGGACTACTAGATTATCTCCGCGAGACACTGAAGGAGCACAAGGTCGAGGTCGACGCCAAGATTGATTCCCTTGGTGGAGTGCTCGCCGATAAAGAAAAAGTGCTCGCGGAGAAGGATGTCGTTGTTGGGTTCGCCTGTACCGTATGGGTTATTTGCAGCGGAAAAGTTGTTTCAAAAACAAGTATTTATCCCATAAATACTCAACCCATAGATACATATAACGAATAAACAGATCGTCATCGTTTAAAAACATGTAATAATACAAATTATGATTTCTAGTAAGTAATTTCGAAAATTACCTTGTATCTTGAACTCCTTCAAAAATGACGATGTATGAGAAAATCAATTCCCGATTTGGTAACGATCACTTCTTGTAGTTACTCGCTTTAGGAATCCAAATGTCTTCCCTCTAATTGTATCCACCTTTTTGAACTTTTGGTTCCGACTATAGTTTCTTCGCTAGTAGAAACTATTCGGTTTTTCAAGAAGTATGGAATATATATATATATAAGGAAATTTTACAAGAACTCTTTCTTGTTTTATCACTCAACTCTTTGAATGTTTTTTCTCTTGGAAGAACTTAGTAAAAAACTTAGCAAAAATGAACATCAAATATGTCCATATTTATACTAAACATTTTAGTATAAAATAATAATATTTGGTGAAATATTTTTCATAAAATATAAAAAGTCTTCAAGAATATTTTCATAAAATATTAAGTCTTGAAGAATATTATCCCCACCCAAATATTGTATTAATAAAAATAAAATCAATTATGTGAAGTGGTTAACAGCTCCAAACCACTAATTAATTTATTCTTATTAATATTTAATCTTTTATCATATTAAAGACAAAATGATAAAATAATAATTCTTGAAAATATTTTTCAAGACTTTATTATTTTAATCTTTTCTTCCCATTTCCTCATTTAATAATCATATTATTATTTGGATTTGAAATTTAAAATCCAATTTTAAATTCTAATTATTAATTAGTAATTCCATTAATTACTAAATTAATATCCAAAATTCAATTAATCAATCCAATTGATTAATTTAATATATTCTTTTAATTGATATCTAATCAAATTAGATTTGTCAATTAATTCTAACTCTTTTGAAATACTATTTGAATTTTACCTTCATTCAAAATTTGGTATGACCTTTTAGGTTCACAATTAATACTAGTAGTGGGTTCACAACTCTTTGTAATTTGAGTTAATCTTATTAACTCTTATTCATGAATTAACTCTTTAATTCAAGGACCCACATATCATGGGAATATCTAGCAAGTAGCATGAATCTAGTATTAAGTGAATAGCGAGTAAACCTATTTCGATTACAAGTACATACATGTAAAATCCTTTTGACATCCAATTTCCCAATTAAATCTTTGGGTATGATTTTGTCGAAACCCAAATTTATTTAATAACTATGATTCCATTTCAAATTTAGTAATTCGTTTATGAATCTCTATTCATCCCGCCTTGGCCAAGGACTTTGAATTACTAACTATGAAACACATAGGAAATTCACTTATCTTCATAAGTATCGAAATCTTTGTTGGCCACTGACAAATTTCCATACATACTAATATAATACCCAAAATATCCCTTTATACGATTATGCTAGCAATCAAAAGAATAAATCAAAGTAAAATATAATATGCACAAAGTTACCATCGTGCCTCAAGTCTAAGGATTAACTATTGTAACATGAAAATTCTTATTCGACATGATAAACTTTCATTAAGAATTTTCATACGGTCATGTTCAGTGAACTTGTTCTCTAACAAGCACCCACATATATGTATTTGCATCTCACGCTAATGTTGATGGAATGCAACATTCTTATCTAATAAGCATACATACTATGTGCAAGTCTTTTCCGGATTTATTCGATATCCCATCTCGAAACATCCAACGACTTGGAACTGTATTTAAGATCACAGCTTTCAAGATATTTTCCATGATCACTATCTCTATGCGCAACCATATCTTATAGCTATAAGTGATCTAGGGACTTTATTTTAAGTGCAAATATATGATAAATGCTTTCTCTTAAAATAAAGTAATGCCTATTATTTAATATAATTCCAATAAATTGTATTTACAACGTCCAATCCAATTGGAACGCCAGGTATACTACTCTAACATTCTCCCACTTACCCTAGTTCCAATCACTCATGTATCTTAGACCCATCTTCTCAAGATGTCATTCGAACACTTTCTGTGATAAAGGCTTAGTTAAGAGGTCTGCTATATTTTCTGCTGAGTCGACTCCCTCCATTACGACGTCTCCTCTACCAATGATTTCTCTAATCAAATGGTATCGTCTCATAATGTGTTTGGATCTTTGATGAGATCTTGGTTCCTTTGCTTGTGCAATAGCCCCATTGTTATCACAATAAATCGTTATTGGATCAACAACAGATGGTACTACACCCAACCCTTGGATGAAGTTCTTTATCCAAACAACTTCCTTTGCGGCATCAGATGCAACAATATATTCAGCCTCTGTTGTAGAGTCAGCAATCGTTTCTTGTTTGTAACTTTTCCAACTAACTGCTACTCCATTCAGAGTAAACAAGTATCCAGACATGGATTTAAAATCAACTTTATTGGACTGAAAACCAGAATCAGTAAAGCCTTCTAGTTTCAGTTCTCCATTACCGTATACCATAAAGATATCCTTAGTCCTTCTCAAGTACTTAAGAATCATCTTAACAGCTTTCCAGTGTTCTTCACCTGGATTAGACTGATATCTGCTCGTTACACTAAGTGCATGAGCCACATCAGGTCTTGCACATAACATTGCATATATAATGCTACCAATAGCTGATGCATATGGTATATGATTCATCCGTTCTCTTTCTTCAGGTGTCTTTGGAGATATCGTCTTAGAAAGTGAAACCCCATGACTCATTGGAATATATCCACGTTTGGATTCTTCCATACTAAACCTTTTTAGTACCTTATTTATGTATGTAGACTGGGATAGTCCGATCATCTTTTTAAATCTATCTCTATAGATTTTTATCCCTAGGATAAAAGATGCTTCTCCGAAGTCTTTCATGGAAAACTGTTTTGACAACCATGTCCGTGTTGACTGCAATATCCCTCCATCATTCCCAATTAGTAGGATGTCATCAACATAGAGAACAACAAATACAATTGCATTCCGACTAACCTTCATATAAACACATGGTTCATCCGGGTTCTTATGAAAATCAAACGTTTTGATCATTTCATCAAACCGGATGTTCCAACTCCTTGAAGCTTGTTTTAGTCCATAAATGGACCTTTGAAGCTAACAAACCATTTGTTCGCTCCCACTGGATATGAAACCCTACCGTTGTTTCATATAAATGTCTTCCTTAATGCTTTCATTAAGAAAAGCAATTTTCACATCCATTTGCCATATTTCATAGTCATAATACGCAGGTATGGCTAGCAATATCTGAATAGATTTAAGCATTGCTACTGGTGAAAAAGTTTGCTCATAATCAACACCTTGTTTTTTAGTATAACCTTTAGCAACCAGTCTTGCTTTAAAAGTATTAACTTCTCCATCTACACCACATTTTCGTTTGTAAACCCATTTACAACCTATAGGTACAATACCCTATGGTGGATCAACCAAGGTCCATACCTTTTTTGAATAGATGGAGTCCATTTCGGTTTGCATAGCTTCTTGCAATTTATCTAAGTCAATGTCTGACATTGCCTCATCAAAGCTTATTGGATCATTATCCAAAAGGAGTCTCTCTTCTTTGTTCTCTAATAATAGGTACAGCCTCTCAGGCACCCTAGAAATCCTTTCAAATCTCCGAAGAGGTTGTGATTCAGATGGTCCAGTCTCTACTGGTATGTTATTTGTGGTACTTTGTGGAATTTCTTGTGGTTCTTCATTAAGTTCTATGACTCCACTATTCTTTGAGAGAAACTCTTCCTCTAAGAAAACAGCATTCCTCGAAACAAACACCTTTTGTTCAGAGGGGTCATAGAAATAGTATCCAATAAACTCTTTTGGATACCCTACAAATTTACGTAAGATGGATCTCATATCTAACTTACCTCCCACTAACTGCTTCACATAAGCAGTACAACCCCATACTTTCATATACTTGTACGAGGGTGTTTTGCCACACCATATCTCATAAAGTGTGCTGGGTACATCTTTACTCGGCACTCTATTCAAAATATGTGTTGCTGTTTCTAAGGCATAGCCCTAGAATAAAAAAAGTAAACTAGTGGAACTCGTCATCGATCGAACCATGTCCAACAATGTTCGATTCCTCTTTTCTGAAACCCCATTGAGTTGTGGAGTTCCAGGAGGTGTCCACTGTGAAATAATCCCATTATCTTGTAAATAATCAAGAAACTCATTGGTCAAATATTCACCTCCTCGATCTGATCGAAGAACTTTAATACTACGACCAATTTGTTTCTCCACTTCAGTTTTGAATTCTTTGAACTTTTCAAATACTCCAGATTTGTACCTTAATAAGTATACATGACCATACCTTGAATAATCATCAGTAAAGGTTATGAAATAGTGGTAGTTCCCCTTGGCACTAACATTTAGTGGTCCACATACATCTGTATGGATCAAATCCAACAGACCTTTAGCTCGCTCCACTTGTCCAACAAATGGTGATTTTGTCATTTTACCTTTAAGACATTACTTACAAGTAGACAACCTTTCCTCTCCCCTAAGGTCGAGTTTTGGTCCCAATTTGTGAATCCTCTTTTCAGATATGACCTAATCTAGCATGCCAAATTGTGAATGAACTATGATTATCAATTTTTCTTTTATTTTGTTGAATGGTTAGAATGGGACTTTGTGGTGTAATGGTATATAACCCATTTGTCAAATTTCCGGAATATATAAAAGTTGTATCTTTGAAAATGGAACATCTTCCATTCTCAATAACAAACTTAAAACCTTCTCTATCCATTACAAGAATAGAAATAATGTTTCTTATAATATCCGGAACATACAAACAATTTATAAGACAAATTTTTACATCATTATTTAAAGCTAGATAAACAGTCCCAATTGCTTTGGCAGCAACTCTTGCTCCATTGCCCATCCTTAGGATTGTTTCATCATCTTCGAGCTTTTTACTTCTTGCCATCATCTGCAAATCATTGCAAATATGTGAGCCACAGCCGGTATCCAATACCCAAGAAGAATCGTTAACTGATAAGTTAACTTCAATAAAATAAATACCTGAACTTTTCAGGCTTGCAAGATACTCCTTGCAATTTCTCTTCCAATGCTCAGTTTTACCACAATGATAACATTCATGACTAGACTGAGGATTAACCTTCTTTTTGTTCTTATCTTTGTTGTTATTTGCCTTCTTGTTAGGTTTATTGGAAACCTATCACTTCCCCTTCCTTTTCTTAGACTTTAAGGTCTTTGATCCAGAAGAGGATCCAACAAGAAGCACTGACTTATCCTTCTTAATTGTGGATTCAACCGTCTTTAACATGTTTACTAATTCAGGGAGAGAAGTCTCCATATTATGCATGTTAAAGTTAACAACAAAGCTGTCAAATGACGGTGGCAGAGATTGCAGCAAAAGATCCACATAGAGTTCATTATCCATAATGACTCCATGTGATGAAAGCCTTTCTATAAGAGCTATAATCTTCAGCCCATGATCATGAACAGAAGAGCCCTCAGTCATACGACACCTGAAAAGCTCTTTGGATATCTGATATCTAATTTGCCAAATCCTTTCACCATACAACTCTTGTAGATGAAGTAGGATATCAGAAGCATTATCCAATAATTCATTCTGTCTGTGTAACTCATTTGACATTGACGCTAACATGTAACATCGAGCTTGGAGGTTGTCATCAGTATGTCATAAGTATTCTCCATACTCATCAGAAGTCTGATCCTTGAGTGGAGGAGGCGGGGCTTTGTCCAATACATATTCCCTCTTTTCAGACTATAGAACAATTTTCAGATTCCTCGGTCAGTCATTAAAATTGGGTCCAGTTAATTTTTTTTGGTTCAAGGATACTTGCAATTGGATTCTTAGCCATTTTAGTAGAGTGATCTACAAAAACAAACAAAGCAGAAAATAATCAGACTATGGAATTTATATTCATTTAATATTAGGTCTTTAACATTAAATGTCTCCCACTATTTTAATAAAAACCCTATTTTAATTATTAAAATCTAATTTTCATGGTGGGCTTGAAGTCCAATAAAATTATTCCATATCCCAATTTTATGAGTACTCATGAAACAATTATATTGGTAGTCAAGTTTTGACAAGTGTATCACTATAGAACCTTCAAGATGTTTTGCCTCACTTTTCCTTATATACCTCAATTTTATGACCGTATATATTACTAAGTGTCAAATCAAACTCATCAAACATTCATGATAGTGGCCCACGGTATGGTTATGTACACCTATTAAGGTACAAATCTGAAGTATTTGAAAAGTTCAAAGAATTCATAAATGAAGTAGAGAAACAAATTGGTCGTAGTATTAAAGTTCTTCGATCGAATCAAGGAGGTAAATACTTGACTAATGAGTTTCTTGATTATTTAAGAGATAATGGAATTATTTCACAATGGACACCTCCTGGAACTCCACAACTTAATGGAGTTTCAGAAAGGAGAAATCGAACATTGTTGGACATGGTTCGATCGATGATGAGTTCCACTAGTTTACCTCTTTCATTCTGGGGCTATGCCTTAGAAACAGCAGCACATATTTTGAATAGAGTGCCAAGTAAAGCTGTACCCAGCACACCTTATGAGATATGGTGTGGCAAAACACCCTCGTACAAGTATTTGAAATTATGGGGTTGTACTGCTTATGTGAAGCAGTTAGTGGGAGGTAAGTTGGATATGAGATCCATCTTATGTAAATTTGTGGGGTACCCAAAAGAGTCTATTGGGTACTATTTTTATGACCCCTCTGAACAAAAGGTGTTTGTTTCCAGGATTGTTGTTTTCTTAGAGGAAGAGTTTCTCTCAAAGAATAGCGGAGTCATAGAACTTAATGAAGAACCACAAGAAATTCCACAAAGCACCACAAATGACATACCGGTAGAGACTGGACCATCTGTAGCACAACCTCTTCGGAAATCTGAAAGGATTTCTAGGGTGCCTGAGAGGCTATACCTATTGTTAGAGAACAATGAAGAGGGACTCCTTTTGGATAATGATCCAATAAGCCATGATGAAGCAATGTCAGACATTGACTCAGATAAATGGCAAGAAGCTATGCAATCTGAGATAGATTCTATGTATTCAAACAAAGTATGGACTTTGGTTGAACCACCACAAGGTATTGTACCCATAGGTTATAAATGGGTTTACAAACGAAAACGTGGTGGAGATGGAGAAGTAAATACTTTTAACGCAAGACTGGTTGCTAAAGGTTATACTCAAAAACAAGGAATTGATTATGAGGAAACTTTTTCACCAGTAGCAATGCTTAAATCTATTTGGATATTACTAGCCATAGCTGCGTATTATGACTACGAGATATGGCAAATGGATGTGAAAACTGCTTTTCTTAATGGAAACATTAAGGAAGACATTTATATGAAACAACCGCAGGGTTTCATATCCAGTGGGAGTGAACAAATGGTTTGTAAGCTTCAAAGGTCCATTTATGGACTTAAACAAGCTTCGAGGAGTTGGAACATTCGGTTTGATGAAACGATCAAAACGTTTGATTTTCATCAGAATCCGGATGAACCATGTGTTTATAAGAAGGTAAGGGGGAATGCAGTTGCATTTGTTGTTCTATATGTTGATGACATTCTACTCATTGGGAATGATGTAGGAATGTTGCAGTCAACAAGGACATGGTTGTCTAAACAGTTCTCCATGAAAGATTTGGGAGAAGCATCCTTTATCCTAGGGATAAAAATCTATAGAGATAGATTTAAAAGGATGATCGGACTATTCCAGTCTACGTACATAAATAAGGTACTAAAAAGATTTAGTATGGAAGAATCCAAACGTGGATATATTCCAATGAGTCATGGGGTTTCACTTTCTAAGACGATGTCTCCAAAGACACCTGAAGAAAGAAAACGGGTGACTCGTATACCTTATGCATCAGCTATTGGTAGCATTATGTATGCAATGTTATGTACAAGACTGATGTTGCTCATGCACTTAGTGTAACGAGCAGATATCAGTCTAATCCAGGTGAAAAACACTGGAAAGCCGTTAAGATGATCCTTAAGCACTTACGAAGGACTAAAGATATCTTTATGGTATACGGTAATGGAGAATTAAAACTAGAAGGCTTTACTAATTCTGGTTTTCAGTCCGATAAAGATGACTATAAATCCATGTCTGGATATTTATTCACTCTGAATAGAGCAGCAGTTAGTTGGAAATGTTCCAAACAAGAAACGATTGTTGATTCTACAATAGAGGCTGAATATATTGTTGCATCTGATGCTGCAAAGAAGCTGTTTGGATAAAGAACTTCATCCAAGGGTTGGGTGTAGTACCATCTGTTGTTGATCCAATAACGATTTTTTGTGATAACAATGGGGCTATTGCACAAGCAAAGGAACCAAGATCTCATTCCAAACACATTATGAGACGATACCATTTGATTAGAAAAATCATTGGTAGAAGCGACGTTGTGATGGATCGAGTCGACTCAACAGAAAATATAGCAGACCCCCAACTAAGCCTTTATCACAGAAAGTGTTCGAAGGACATCTTGAGAAGATGGGTCTAAGATACATGAGTGATTGGAACTAGGGCAAGTGGGAGATTGTTAGAGTACTATACCCAGCATTCCAATCTGATTGGACGTATTCGACTTATAAATACAATTTATTGGAATTATATTAAATAAAAGGCATTACTTTATTTTAAGAGTAAGCATTTATCATATATTTGCACTTAAGATAAAGTCCCTAGATCACTAATAGCTATAAGATATGGTTGAGCATAGAGATGGTGATCATGGAACATATCTTGAAACTTGTGATCTTAAATATAGTTCCAAGTCGTTGGATGTTTCGAGATGTGATATCGAATAATCCAGAAAAGACTTGCACATAGTATGTATGCTTATCGGATAAGAATGTTGCATTCCATCAAAATTAGCATGGGACGCAAATACATATATGTGGGTGCTTGTTAGAGAACAAGTTCACTGAACATGACCGTATGAAAATTCTTAATGAAAGTTTAACTGTCGAATAAGAATTTTCATGTTACAATAGTACATGATTGATCCTTAGACTTGAGGCACAATAGTAACTTTGTGCATATTATATTTTACTTTGATTTATCCTTTTGATTGCTAGCAGAATCGTATAAAGGGATATTTTGGGTATTATATTAATATGTATGGAAGTTTGTTAGTGGCCAACAAAGGATTCGACAATTGTGAAGATAAGTGAATTTCCTATGTGTTTCATAGTTAGTAATTTAAAGTCCTTGGCCAAGGCGGAATGAATAAAGATTCATAAACGAATTACTAAACTTGAAATGAAATCATAGTTATTAAATCAATTTGGGTTTCGACAAAATCATACCCAAAGATTTAATCGGGAAATTGGATGTCGAAAGAATTTTACATGTGTGGACTTGTATTTGAAATAGGTTTACTCGCTATTCACTTAATACTAGATTCATGCTACTTGCTAGATGTTCCCATGATATGTGGGTTCTTGAATTAAAGAGTTAATTCAAGAATAAGAGTTAATAAGATTAACTCAAATTACAAAGAGTTGTAAACCCACTACTAGTATTAATTGTGAACCTAAAAGGTCACACCAATTTTTAAATGAAGGTAAAATTAAAATAGTAATTCTAAAGAGTTAGAATTAATTGACAAATCTAATTTGATTAGATGTCAATTAAAGGAATATATTAAATTAATCAATTGGATTGATTAATTGAATTTTGGATATTAATTTAGTAATTAATGGAATTACTAATTAATAGTTGGAATTTAAAATTGGATTTTAAATTTCAAATCCAAATAATAATATGATTATTAAATAAGGAAATTGGAAGAAAATATTAAAATAATAAAGTCTTGAAAAAATGTTTCCAAGAATTATTATTTTATTATTTTATCTTTAATTTGATTAAAGATTAAATAATTAAGAGACAAAATAATGGTGGTTGATGGTGGTTAAGAACCACTCCACATTATTAATTAAAAGTCAATATTTGGTATGATTATTTAAATAAAATCTGATTTTATTTAAAAATAATTAATTATCAAATACTGATTATTTTATGCTAAAATGTTTAGTATAAATAGGTGCAAAATGTTTGCACATAAAAATAGCTAAGTCTTGAACTAAAATTTCTTCCAAGAGAGAACATTCAAAGTGTTGAGTGATAAAACAAGAAAAATTTTGTAAATTTCCTTATAAATTTATATTTCATACTTATTGAAGAAACCGAATAGTTTCTACTAGCGAAGAAGCAATTGTCGGAACCGGACTTCAAAAGGTGGATACGTTTAGAGAGAAGACATTTGAATTCCTAAAGCGAGTAACCACAAGGACAAGAAGTGGCGTTACAAATCCGGGAATTGATTTCCCCATCCCTCGTCGTTTTTGAAGGAGTTCAAGAACAAAGGTAATTTTCGAAATTATTTACTACAAATCATAATTTGTATTATTACATGTTTTTAAATGATGACGATTTGTGCATTCGCTATATGTACGTATGGGTTGAGTATTTATGGGATAAATACTTGTTTTTGAAACATAATTTTCCGCTGCGTATAACCCGTACGGTACAGGCGAACCAAACACGTATGTCAGAGGTGGCCTTGGAGAGTTGTCAGAGGTGGTTGTCGCTGTCAACCAATACATTCTCGCCATGTGTCCTCTGCACATGAGATAATTATTCCTCTGAATATTCCCTTGAAATTCTGTTAGAGGCTCTTACACGCGTCTGTGACTAGGCCGATCTCCAGAATGCTGATACTCCCTGGAGTGGTCGATCTATTGAGGTCCACTGGACTGCTCGACTGCTCGACGGCTCGACTGCTCGACTGGTCAATCATTTAACTACTCGCGTTACATTGCTCACCCTGGAGCTCTCTAGCCTTTATCTTCAGGGTGTTTGACCATCATCATCTCGCTCGATACTACTTGGATTAATTCGGCTTCCTCGCAATACAACCCCTTAAACCATTTTAGAAAACCAGTTTACCCTTGCGGGTACAATATCCTATATCACAGTCTATGCTAAATATAAATAGCTTTTATACATAAAAATTGTGTCTCGTGATTAATTTCTTTATCATGTAAAATATACTGAATACACCCCATACCCCATACATATACAAAAATAAATAAATAAATAAATAAATAAATAAATAAATAAATAAATAAATCATCAGTTTATGCTTTATCAATATAAACCATACATACATAAAAGTAGCCCTTATATTATTCAAAAAACATTTCACAAAGTGAGAGTGAATATATCTTCTCCTCCGCCCATGGCTCTGCTTTTTTGAATGTGGGGACAAACTGGACTATATCTCGTGAAACAAACCGTCCAGTGGGAGAAGGAACTTTATGTCATTTTTTAGGTAAGTGCATATTTAATTTGAATTAAAAATCTCATTAGCTTTTAATGCGCCAGGTAAAAAAGTAAAACAGTTACACATTATATCTTAGGTATAATTGAAATATTTTTATCTTGTTTAGGTAATTTTATAAATAAGAATATAAGGAGTATATAAATGTAATAAAAATCATAGCCTGTGGTAAGGGGTGCAAATTCCTAATGTATGATGATATTCAACAACTACTTACGAGAAATGTCAAATACTTGTTACAATACAACTTCGCTACTCTACTGTGTTGTTACTTGTCAGAACTTACGAGTGATTTTAAATGGTTTTTTAGTTGCATTTTAATACTGTCTGACTTTTAGCTTTTAATTATACATTGAAATTTCATTTTACTTCCAATGACTCAACCTATAATTGAAAGATAAAAAAAAAATAAAAAAATTTTGTTATAAATTACAAGAAGAAATAATAGCAAGATAACTATATACTAAAATTATTACTCATTGAACAATATACTTTTGCAATATATAAGTCGATTATATATTAACTACATACTTAATATATAACAAAAGTTGAGTCGGATGTGCACACAAACTAGTTTATATATATATATATATATATATATATATATATAGGGATTGGATCCAATGAGTACACATATTTAAAGTGTGAATGTGAGACCCATTCCTAGCCACTAGATTGGTACATGATGTGTGGCCAAGATTTAACTCTTAATTTAAATAATAATTCTTTATTTTTATTACTTAATGCTTTATTTTTATTATTTTAGTTATTTAAATATTATTTTGACAATTGACCATTGACTTCGGCGTTGACCGTTGACTTCCGGTGTTGACTGTTGACGTCCGGCGTTGACCGTTGACTTCCGGCAAAAAATCGTTGACTTTCGGCGTTGACCGTTGACTTCTGACGTTGACCGTTGACTTCGTCGTTGACCGTTGACCCCTATTCTACATTTTGTATGAAGTAATATGCATACAGTACTATGCACTTAGTATGAACTAAATATACATAAGAAATGAGTTATATATGTCATCCTTATGAACTAAATATGCAGCAATAATATCAACTATGTATGCACTGTTTATGTACTAAATATGCACATTTTACTAACTAAATATGCATCAGGAATGAACTAAATATGCAATGAAAATATGCAATAAAATATACATTTTATACAATTAACTTAAATATAATAATTAATGATTTTTTTTTACAAGCAATCATTCAAGTCATTAATTTTCCTCCGTCTACCCTAATTCCCAAAACCCGTCGGCGCAGCTCCTTCTCTTTCGGCCTGGTTGGCCTTCCCCGGCGACGGCGGGGCTCCGGCCTTCAGTCGTCCTCGACCGATTTGCCCTCCTTTTTGTCGATTGCCTCGGTTTTGGCTCCTTTTGGCAGTTTCGGAGATGGTGGTCGCTTGCCGTCCTCTTTTCCAGGAGGGGTTTCCGAGATCGGGTCTTCGCTCTGGTCCGTGGGTGCTGTTGGTGAGGGCGTCGCAGTGTTGTTGGCGTCGTGTTTGGTCGGGGTGTGGGCCGGTGGGGGGCATTAGGTTTCGATGGTCTCGATGGGTTTCCGTTGGGGCGGTCGGAGCTGAGGGATTCCGCCGTCTCCTCCCTTTTGGTCCTCTGGTGCTGGGGTCGGAGGGGTGCTGGGGCTGGCGAGTTTCAGCTAGTGGTGTTAGATGAACTCGGTCAGCTCTGGTGTAGGGAGTCGGCTGTGGGTTCTCTCCGGTTGGGGACGGGCCGATTTCGGGATTGTCTCGGGGGTTGAGTTCTCCTGCTGTATAGGCGCTCGTGCAGTTTCGGTAGCGGTTCTCGGGCTCGAGGTTCTCTTTGTGTCGGTCGGTATCTGTTGGTTGAGATCTGTTCAAGTCGCAGGGGAAGGGCTCTTGTTTATTTATTTTTGCTCCTTTTGTCGTTTATCTGTTTTTCTTGTTGGTTGGTTGTGTTAGTTTGTGTTTTTTCTGTTGTTGTTGTGTGTATTGGTGTGTTTGGTTTGTCCCTGTAGGCTCGAGTGCACCTTTATTCTCCTGTTGGGAGCGCACTCGAGTATTCTCCTGTTGGGAGGGTCCTCTTTTTTAGTGGTTGTCTTATAGTTGGTTCGGTTGTGTTTTGTGTTTGTTGGTATTCTCGTGTTGCGAGCTTTATTTCGTGTAGGTTGCATTGGTGTTATTGTAACCTCCCAGTTACCCAGGATTCGGGCTTTGCTCGTGTACTTTGCCATTTGGCGTTTTTAATGAGAATTTTATGTCGTTGGAAAAAAAAAAAAAATAATTAATGATTTTTTATTATATAATTAATTTTAATTTTAAATTGAATAATAACACAAATAAATTGTTATGATTGGATCTCAAAATAAAATAGGTATGCACTATTCATAAACTAAATATGCATTTCGTAAGAACTAAATATGTATCATGAATAAACTAAATATGCATCATAAATTAACTATATAAATATCGTTATATATTTAATTTAAATATAACAAGTATGCATTTTGTATTAACTAAACATGCATCATAAATTACCTAAATATTCACAATAAATTAACTAAATATGCATCATAAATTAACTATATAAAATGTACATTTTATTGCATATATTTTCGCTGCATATTTAGTTCATTCATGATGCATATTTAGTTCATAACAGATGCATATTTAGTTAATAACACAAATAATTTTTATTATATAATTAATTTTAATTTTAAATTGATTAATAACACAAATAAATTGTTATGATTGGATCTCAAATAAAATAGGTATGCACTGTTCATGAACTAAATATGCATTTCGTAAGAACTAAATATGTACCATGAATTACGTAAATATGCATAATAAATTAATTATATAAATATTATTATATATTTAATTTAAATATAACAAATATGCATTTCGTATTAACTAAATATGCATCATAAATTACCTAAATATTCATAATAAATTAACTAAATATGCATCATAAATTACCTATATGAAATGCACATTTTATTGCATATTTTTCGCTGCATATTTAGTTCATTCATGATGCATATTTAGTTCATAACAGATGCATATTTAGTTCATAACAGGTGCATACTTAGTTGATATTATTGGTGCATATTTAGTTCATAAGAACTGCATGTACAATTCATATCTCATGCATATTTAGTTCATATTGAATGCATGGTACTGGATGTATATTTACTTCATACATATAATGCATACTAGGGGTCAACGGTCAACGCCGGAAGTCAACGGTCAACGTTGGAGTCAACGCTGGAAGTCAACGGTCAACGTCGAAAGTCAACGATTTTTTGCAGGAAGTCAACGGTAAACGCCGGAAGTCAATGGTCAACGCCGGAGTTAACTAATAATTATTTTATTATTTAATTAATATATATTTTAAGGAATTGATCATTTTAAGGAGTGGACTCATTTTAAGAAGTGGACTCATTGGATCCTCCCCCTATATATATATATTA
>CACSLK010000984.1:12392255-12403166 GCA_902706635.1 Striga hermonthica
TAACAATTTATTTGTGTTATTAATCAATTTAAAATTAAAATTCGTTATATAATAAAAATCATTAATTATTATATTTAATTTAATTGTATAAAATGTACATTGTATATAGGTAATTTATGATGCATATTTAGTTAATTTATTATGAATATTTAGGTAATTTATGATGCATATTTAGTTAATACGAAATGCATACTTGTTATATTTAAATTAAATATATAATAATATTTATATAATTAATTTATTATGCATATTTACTTAATTCATGATACATATTTAGTTCTTACGAAATGCATATTTAATTCATGAACAATGCATACCTATTTTATTTGAGATCCAATCATAACAATTTATTTGTGTTATTAATCAATTTAAAATTAAAGTTCATTACATAATAAAAATCATTAATTATTATATTTAATTTAATTGTATAAAATGTATATTTTATTGCATATTTTCGTTGCATATTTAGTTCATTCCTGATGCATATTTAATTAGTAAAATATGCATATTTAGTACATAAACAGTGCATACATAGTTGATATTACTTGTGCATATTTAGTTCATAAGGATAACATATATAATTCATTTATGATGCATATTTAGTTCATACTAAGTGCATAGTACTGATGCATATTTACTTCATACACAATGCATGCTAAGGGTCAAAGGTCAATGTTGAAAGTCAACGACGGAAGTCAACGGTCAACGTCGAAAGTCAAGGGTCAACGCTGGAAGTCAACGATTTTCGCCGGAAGTCAACGCCGGAAGTCAACGGTCAACGCCGGAGTCAACAGTCAACGTCGAGTCAATGGTCAATTGTCAAAATAATATTTAAATAATTAAAATAATAAAATAAAGAAATAAGTAATAAAAATAAAGAATTATTATTTAATTGAAGAGTTAATCTTAGCCACACATAATGTATCAATCTAATGGCTAGGAATGAGTCTCGCATTCACACTTTAAATATGTGTACTCATTGGATCCAATCCCTATATATATATATATATAGTTAGGACCATATGAAAATGGTGTTTTAGGAAAGAAATAAGAATAAATCTGGTGCATTGGATACACCATATCAATGGTTAAGATGAAGTCAAAATAGGACCAATCATTAATGGCAATGTGGTAATTATTTGATCATGTTGGGTCAAATATGTGCATTTGACTAATAATTAAAGGTAACCTGGACATTTAATTCATTCTTATCAATATGTGGGACCCACCACTATCACATTAATTCCTCCAACTTACCAACCCACCTACCCCCTCCCTCATCCTCTTACACACACAAACACACACAAAAATTACAGACCACACACACGCATTGTGAAGTGTCGGACCACCAGGAGCCGCCGCGCTGCAACCAACTCGCCTCTCGACATCCCTGATGATGGAGACGAGACCGCCTTAGCTTATTTGGAGAAATTTGACCGGCTTCGTATTTAGTATTATTCCTTTTAGTGTTTTATTTGATTTATGCATTTCCTTATTTATTAATTATGTAGTAGGAAATAAAATATCTTGCAACTTGTTAGGCAAGATAAGTATTCCTTTGCTTATTTATATGTGGAGAATGATGGGGAAGAGTCATTGACGTTTTGAGAAATAAAATTATCTGTTCTTTTCTTTGAGAGAGTATCTCAATTTTACTATTCTTCTTGAGAGAGTATCTCGAGAGGGCCCTTTTCGTATCACGTTCTACATCAGTTGGTATCCAGAGACCAGCAGACGATCCACGATGCCGCCGAAGAAAGGTAATGCCGGATACGATGCTTCTGTGGATGAACGACTCCAGAGGATGGAGGATCGCTTTCAAGGAGTTGATGATCGCTTTACCGAGATGTCGACGGGGATTGAGGACATACGCCGGGCTATGCATACCTTGATGGATGAATTTCGTACGATCCGCGACACCGGTGACCGGGGTGGCCGCGGCGGGGTTCGCGGAGGCCGAGGTGGACGAGGCCATGGCGGGGCGCCCCGTCACCGTTCACCCGTGACTCCGACCGGCGAGGAAGAAGACGAGGACACTGTGAGCGTGGAGAATCCGTTCGCCCAGAATTTCCGTCGTCGGCCGGACGGGGACAGAGGCGATGATAGAGGCGACAATTATCCTCGCAACCCGCGTGTACTGGACGAAGGGAGGATTCCGCGGAGACGGCACCTAGGGTTTCAGCGCGATGGAGGGTTCTTTGACAGCGATGAGGAACCGGCAGGGGGTGGCGATCCCAGGCGGCGTCCCCTAGGGTTTCCACGCGGCGGCGATTGGCGTGATGAAGATGCTGACCAGAGGCCCGACTTCGGTGATGATGATTTCCCTCGGCGTGACTGGCAGAATGAGGAAATCGTTCACCCGCGGCGGCGAAGGGCAGGGGACCGCGATGCGGCGGTTTGTGGTGGACAGGCTCGACGTGATGGCAGGCGCCCGATTGGAGGTGGCGATGACTCACGTGGAGACTTAGGGTTTCGTGTCGACATTCCGGAATTTACAGGAGGTGTTGATGGGGCGGATTTTCTCGATTGGTGGGCCACGGTTGAGGCGGTTCTTCGGTTCAGAGATGTGCCGGAGGATCGGCGTGTAGATTTGGTGGCCACTCGCTTTCGTGGTCGTGCGGCGACGTGGTGGATGCAGTTGACGAGTTTGCGGCATCGTCAGGGGAAACCACGATTGACGTCGTGGATCAAATTTCGTGAAGTGGTAGAACGTGAATTCGTGCCTTACAACTACGATAGTATCGTTTACCAACAATTGCATAATTTACGTCAGGGCGTGAGATCGGTGGATGATTATACTCAGGACTTTTATCGCTTGCTTACTCGTGTGGAAATTTCTGAACCTCGGCACCAGATTGTGGCACGTTACGTTAGTGGTTTACGGGCTAATATACGGGAGACGTTGAATCTTTTTCGGCCCGACACGGTCTCTGACGCACATCAACGGGCCGTGTTGATCAAGTTGCAGCAGGGTCCGAAGGCAGGCCCAACTTTCGGTTCATCTTCGCGACAGCAGATGCGCTCCTTGCCGGCATCGCAGCCTATTCCGACGCATGGGGCTGTGGCGAGCCGTTTTCCGACCGGGGCTGGGACGTCTTCACAAGGTGGTGGGTCCGCGGGGCAGCCACCGTCGACGAACCTTCCGCGGGCTGTGGCAGGATTACGGTGTTTTGCGTGTGGAGAAATGGGGCACCGCCAATCGGCATGTCCGAAAGGTACAGGGTCTCGGGCTCTTTTTACGGAGGAAGGTGGTGAGTATGAGACTCTGGTGGACTATGAGGGTGCGCCGGTGTATGATACCGAAGTGGGTGAAGTGGAACAAACTGTACGTGGTGATACTATTGGATCGGTATTGGTTCTTCGCCGCACATGTCTCACCCCGAGGAGTTCCAACGACGTATCAACCGAGCGCAACCACCTTTTTGAGTCGACTTGCACTATGGGTAACAAAATTTGTCGCTTCATAATTGATTCTGGTGCTTGTGAAAATGTTATTTCGCAGGAAGCTGTGGACAAATTGGGTCTTTCTTGTGAGCCCCATCCACAACCCTACACTTTGGCGTGGATCCAGCGAGGGAGTGCGGTGACGGTGGACAAGCGTGCACTGATTTCTTTTTCCATCGGGCCGACCTATCGTGATCAAGTCTGGTGTGACGTGGTACCGATGGACGCTTGTCATTTACTTTTGGGCCGCCCTTGGCAGTTTGACAGAGCAGCTACTCATGATGGCCGGCGGAACACATATTCTTTTCTGTTTGGTGGGATAAAGATTACCTTGCTGCCTACTCCACCACGAGACTTGCCTCCGATGAGTGCTGCCCCTTCGGTCCTCTTGCTTTCGCACTCTGCTTTTGCTACGGCGCTTCGGGATTCTTCTATTGTGTTATTATTGGTGGGGACTGATGCCACGACGGATAGCGCTATTCCACTGGCCATTCGACCTTTATTGTCTGAATTTGCTGATGTCTTCCCGGAGGAACTCCCGTCGGGCTTACCACCACTTCGGGACATTCAGCACTGTATTGATCTTGTTCCAGGAGCTTCCTTACCTAATCGTCCTCATTACAGGATGAGCCCGACTGAACATGAAGAATTGCGCCGCCAGGTCGAGGAGCTTATTCAACGTGGGGCCGTACGTCGCAGTTTGAGTCCTTGTGCAGTTCCGGCCCTCTTGATACCAAAGAAAGACGATTCGTGGCGGATGTGTGTGGACAGTCGAGCGATTAACAAGATCACAGTCCGTTACCGATTTCCTATTCCTCGATTGGACGATTTGCTGGATCAGCTTAATGGTGCCAATATTTTTACTAAGCTGGATTTACGTAGTGGCTATCATCAGATTCGGATTCGCCCAGGGGATGAATGGAAGACGGCATTCAAAATCCGAGAGGGTCTGTTTGAGTGGATGGTCATGCCATTCGGTTTGTCTAATGCTCCTAGTACGTTCATGCGAGTGATGAATCAGGCGCTACGGGATTTTATCGGTCGCAGTGTCGTCGTTTACTTTGACGATATTCTCATTTACAGCCGTTCCTTGGAGGAGCATCTCCAACATGTTCGAGAGGTATTACTTGTTTTGCGTACCGAGTCCTTTTTTGCTGCACCTCATAAATGCATATTCTTGGCCTCTTCTGTGTTGTTTTTGGGATTTGTGATTTCGGCAGAGGGCATTCGTGTTGACGACGGCAAGGTGGCTGCCATTCGTGATTGGCCAACTCCGACTTCCTTTACCGAGGCACGGAGCTTTCACGGTCTTGCCTCTTTCTATCGGCGCTTTATTTCTCACTTTAGTACTATCACAGCCCCGATCACTGATTGTCTCCATGGGGCGTCTTTTGTTTGGACGCCGGCAGCTGCCGATGCTTTCGCATTGATTAAGCAGAAGTTGACCTCGGCTCCGGTCCTCGTTCTTCCTGATTTTACGCGGCCGTTTGAGCTGTCTTGTGATGCGTCCAAGGTCGGCATCGGCGCGGTCCTTAGCCAGGAGGGTCGACCTGTCTCTTTCTTTAGTCAGAAGCTCTCTGGCCCTCGGACTCGTTATAGCACATACGATGTTGAGTTTTATGCCATCGTTCAGGCGGTTCGTCATTGGCGACATTACTTGTTTCATCGGGAGTTTATTCTCTTCACCGATCATGAGGCTTTGCGACACTTGGCCTCTCAGGATAATATTTCTGCCCGCCATGCCTCGTGGACTGCTTTTCTCCAACAGTTCACATTTGTTCTACGACATCGGTCGGGCGCGTCTAACAGAGTGGCGGACGCGCTTAGTCGACGCTCCCTGTTGATATCAGATATGCGCATTTCAGTGGTGGGATTTGATGTTTTGCGCGATACCTATGTTGATGATGCATTTTTTGGACCCATTCTGCGTCGCCTTGCCAGTGGACCTTTTGAGGATTATTCGTTGTCTGATGGATTTTTATTCCGGGGTATTCGGCTCTGTATTCCGGACTGTAGTCTGCGCCACAAGCTTATTGCGGAGATCCATGGAGGGGGTCATGTGGGCCGAGATCGGTCGGTGGAACTCGTCAGTCGTTCGTATTTCTGGCCCTCTCTTCGGCGCGATGTGTCTAGGTTTGTGGCACGTTGCCGCGTTTGTCATGTTTCCAAGGGAGTTGCGTCGAATGCCGGTTTATACCGGCCGCTTCCTGTTCCGTCCCAGCCGTGGAGCGCCATTAGTATGGATTTTGTCCTTGGGTTACCGCGTACTCAGCGGGGTTTCGATTCTATTTTTGTGATCGTTGATCGCTTCTCCAAGATGGTCCACTTTGTTCCATGCAAGCGCACCACCGACGCGGTTCACGTGGCTCAGTTATTCTTCCGGGAGATATATCGTTTGCATGGACTTCCTTCGTCCATTGTTTCCGATCGCGATACCCGTTTTCTGAGCCACTTTTGGCGCAGCCTCTGGCGCATGGCGAATACTCGGCTGGACTTCAGCAGTGCTTATCATCCTCAGACCGATGGTCAGACTGAGGTGGTCAATCGTTCCCTGGGTAACTTATTGCGCTGCTTGGTGGGTGATAACTTGCGGAGTTGGGATCAACGTTTGAGCCAGGCTGAGTTTGCCCACAACTCGGCACTTAGTCGTGCCACCGGGTTGTCCCCTTTTGAGACAGTGTATGGTTTTTGTCCCCGCGGCCCCTCGGACTTGGTGGCTTTGCCCTCTTCTTCATCAGCACCCGACCGCCGCGCCGCCGACTTCATTGAGGAGCTTCAGGCAATCCACGCGAAAACTAAGGCTCGACTCGAGGCTACCACGGCGGCTTACAAGAAACAAGCGGATGCTAAGAGGCGACATGTGGAGTTTGAGGTGGGGGACTTTGTCTGGGCCGTTCTGACGAAGGATAGGTTTACGGCCCACGAGTATAGTAAGTTGTCGGCCAGGAAGATTGGTCCTATCGAGGTGGTTGAGAAGATCAACCCCAATGCTTATCGTTTACGGCTTCCGTCCCATATTCGCACTTCTGACGTTTTTAACGTCAAGCACTTGGTGCCTTTTTCGGGGGACAATTCCGACGGAGACGAGACCGGTTCGGATTCGCGGCCGAATCCTTCTCATCCGGGGGAGGATGATGGAGACGAGACCGCCTTAGCTTATTTGGAGAAATTTGACCGGCTTCGTATTTAGTATTATTCCTTTTAGTGTTTTATTTGATTTATGCATTTCCTTATTTATTAATTATGTAGTAGGAAATAAAATATCTTGCAACTTGTTAGGCAAGATAAGTATTCCTTTGCTTATTTATATGTGGAGAATGATGGGGAAGAGTCATTGACGTTTTGAGAAATAAAATTATCTGTTCTTTTCTTTGAGAGAGTATCTCAATTTTACTATTCTTCTTGAGAGAGTATCTCGAGAGGGCCCTTTTCGTATCACGTTCTACATCACCTGACCTCCGCCGGACACAACCACATCGCTCTCTATCTCAATGTTAATATGGTAACACCTCGCCGGAAAATCGCGTCAGATTTCCGCCACCGTCGATGGCCGTCGTCTTCTCCAACACATACATCGTCTCTCTGCCAACTCCCCAATAGATCGGCACAGATCCATCGGGGATATCGTCTCTGCCGCATTCTGTCCCAACAGCACGGAACAGCTCCGCCGGCAGTCTCCACCACAACCGCTCCTCAACAGTCCAACACAGATCGGCCATCGCCCACGCTCAGTCGCATCTGGACACAGTCGGGTGGTTGCGAGTCGAGAAAGCCCGTCGGGAATGGACAGAGAATGAGTAGCCGACGGGACCTCTGCAAATTTCCCGCCGACATAACACCGGCGAGGCAGATCGCGGCGACGTGTCGTCTGACGGTTCACAGCCGCCGGCGGAGGCGACTCGTATGGCAGGGGCAGCTGTAAGGTGTTTGTGGATTGGGGTTGTTATATTGAGAATTTGATAAAATATAAGGACCTAGTTGCAATTGTAGAGATATTACTTTATTACCATTAAGTTCATGAGACACGTTTATAATTAATTAAAAATTTTAATTTAAACAATTTTGATCGTTACTGTACAATCTAATAGTCGTTTATGTGCAATCTGTCTAACAGTATTGTGCAATACAAATACGTAAAAATGTATAATAATAATAATAATAATAATAATAATAATAATAATAATAAAAATAATAATACTTTATATAGTTCAGTTAGTTTGATTATTTCATTATTTTAAAAGTTAATCTAGACATCGAACAAAACTAACTGATATTAAAAAGTAGAAATAGATATTCGATATAAAATATAAATGTTTAGAATGAAAATCGTATTTAGAACAATTTATGACTATATTGTGCAATATAATAGTTATTATCTATATAACACTATTGTGCATTGCATCACATGCATTTTATAATTATTTTTTCCAAATCAAACTAAAATTGTAATAGAATAATCGATTTATTTGATTAATTAATCAATTTTTCATAAATAATATAAATATTTATTATTCATATTATGAGAAAATATATTTAGTATTTTAATATTTATATTTAATATTTTCATTATTACTGTTTGGAAAAATATGATAATAGAATAGTGAAAGCAATAAAGTTTACTACCGTAGACAATAAAGTGCAACCCTGTTGACAATAACGTGCATTACAATATTATTGTGCAGTTTATTGATTATATTTTTTTATATATGTTCATTCAATAGTAATGTGTTTTAATTAATATTATTTTGCATTGATCAAGTAACTTATATACTACAAAATAGATTTAATAAATCTCTTTTTGTTCAATATTTTATGTTATAGTTTGTGAAGAATAAATAATGGCGCTTTTTAATTAATTTGTTTATTTGAAAATTAAGTTGAATCCAAATTGAAATAATCAAAATATTAATATATATGTGAAAACACATACTTTTTATGGTATTGTACATTCACAAATGCATTAATGTGCAATCGATATAACAATAATGTGCAATACTATAATCACTAATATTCATTTGTTTATTGTGAATTCTTTTTTTTTTTTATGTGCAATCCAATCTTAAATAATAATAATATTTCATTATTTAATATTATAAAAATATATTGAATATTATTTTTTTTGGGTACAATAACAGAATTATTAAAATAACAAAAGCTTTTTAATATAGTACTTTTGTTTAATAATTTATAGTAGTTTTGGTTTTTTATGTATAAAAATATGATTTTATATAAGTAAATAACATTTTTTTAATTATATTTTCTATAAATTACAAATTTGGTCCATGAATTCAATTGAAATTTAGTTAGAACTCTTTAATTTACACTTAGGTCCCTCCAAATCATCTAATTCACAAAAAACAATCTCACCCATTACAGTCCCAAATTCCTTCAATTTTGTTTTTTCTATCCCTAATCTACCCACACACTCTTCCCGTGTCGCCGGACATCGCCAATTGCAGAAGTGTCTTGGCCGCGAACGTCTCCTGAACAGTAGGAGTAGATTGGCCTGAAGCGGCTGCCGCCTGAGGGATGAAGGCGCAGCGGTGTTGCGGTGTGTTTGAAGCCTCGGACATAGGTGGCGGACGGCGGTGCCGGAATCTGGCGAATGGAATCTGCATCAGACCATCGTTGTCGGACTCTACAATTGGGTGGTGGTCTGTGGCGGCTGCCGCCTAAGAAGCCGGAAACCAACAGTGGAGAAGCTTGGTTGGCCGTTAGTTGGATGCTCCAGCAGCGGTGCAGTGGTGGTTATGGTCTGGCAAAGGTTGAGCCGCCGGAGGGAATGCACGCGATAGTGGTGGTGTGTGTTCCCAGTGTGTGTGTGTGTGTGTGTGTGTGTGTTGTGTGTGTGCATGTGTATGTGAGAGAGAGTGTGGGGAGAGGGTGGGGTAGGGTGGGGTGATGCAGGTTGATGTGGGTGGGGGCCTGGGAACGTGGGTAGGGTATGTTTTGTTAATGTGTAGTGGGGTCCATTTTATTGATTTGGTATAGAAAATTACTACACTACCCTTAATGAGTGTATAATACTGACATTTTTTTTAGTCATAAGATCATTCGATGTAATGGCTACGATTCATTCTTATTTCTTTCCTAGGGCACCATTCTCACCGGAGCGCAACACTATATATATATATATATATATATATATATATATATATATATATACTGCAATACTTAAATTTTGGTACGTTAATATATTTGTGTTGGTTTATGGATAGATGATGTAACTGATATTAAAGTATTATGTAATCCCTTTTTTATATTTATATTGCGTAATATTTTGGAAGGAGCGGTTAGACATTAATTGTAAAGCGTGGTGATAAGGTGCAATGTATTGTCTTATAAAGTGCAACACCCCTCTATATAAAGTGCACTAATGTATACCTTAACCTATGTGTATTAGAAGACTATTTTTAATATATAATATTGTACATTGAATTAATTTAAAGACTTAAATTATTTTTTAATTATTTTTTTAATTATATAATTTATTTATTAATTCAAAATATTTTTATACTATTTTTATTTAATAATTTATTTACTACATATATGGATAACAAAGTATATAAAATAATTTTTTTATTAACTTTCAATAATTACATATTTGACACATGTGTCAAATTAAAATATACTTAAAATTGTTAAATTTGCAAATAGGTCCCTTGACATATTCAAATTCTCAAAAAAGAGGCCCAAACCAACAATCAAATTTCAGATCCCATATCACACATCTCAAATATGCTATGACGTCGTTCGAGCTCTAGGAGGTGACAGAGCGTCCGACAATAGAGTCGCCGGAGATGATTAGGGGCAACGACACCGGCAGACGGACGTCGCCGTAGATGATTAGGGGCAACGACAGAGTTATGTATTGATAGGATTCGAAGGTTGGTCGTTGTTGGAATGTCGCCAAAGACAAACCGAGACGGTCAGCGACAATGGTGAAGTCGGAGGAAACTCACAGGAGGTGCGGCGATGGCAGGGCAGAGCGGCGGCGGCTAAGGTGAGACAGTGGCGATGGCAGGTCGGAAAGACGGAGGCGGCGACGAACATGATGGCGACTTTGTGTGACTGCCGACGGCGGCGTTGTGTGTTTGCTGTCGCCAGTGATGTGTGTGTTGTGTGTGTCGCGATGGTGTGTGTGTGTGTGTTTTTCTGTGTGTGCTGCGTGTGTAAATGTGTGTGTAATTGTGTGTTAGTGTGTTTTGAATAGTCAATGTGTGTGTCAGTGTGTGAAAGATAAGAGTGTGATTTGTGTGATGTATTAGTGGACATATGGCAGTATATCATTGGATGTGGATGAGTGTTAGTTGGCACATGTCCCACAATTGGTAATTAAAATGTCTAAAATACCCTTAATGAATAAATAAAAGCTGGATCTTTTGTATTCGTTAGATCGTTTAATCCGACGGTTGGGATGTATTCTTATTTCTTTCACTAGGAATTATTCTCATGGAAACCCAACCC
>CACSLK010000984.1:12403271-12416728 GCA_902706635.1 Striga hermonthica
ATATATAGTTGGGTTCAAGTGAGAATGATTCTCAATGAAAGAAATAAGAATACATCTTAGCCATCAAATCTAATAATACAATGGTCAAGATAATTCAATATTTTTACATTCATTGAGGGTAGTTCCGGTATTTTGTCTGACAAAAAATGTGCGCCCCTTCCTCGCCCTGTTCTCCACCAGATCTCTGTGTTTTCCTTTCTCACACACACGTAGAGCACCACGGCGGTTTCCTGGTCTTGCCGGTAAGCATCTGGTCACCGACGACCGCTCGAACCGGCCGAAGCTTCGCTGTTGTCTTCCTAGGCGGCGCCACGAGATGAGAGCAATTAGGTCAACCTGCTCGAGAAGCTCTTCACCTTGAAAATGGCAGATAATTGAAACCTGCTCGAGAAGCTCTCCAGGAGAACGCGTCTTCCCGCCGTTCAATTTTCATGCCCTACCACCGGAAACCAGCTCTCGCCATAGCTGAGACATTCCTCCTGTTGTCGAAGCCCAGGAACCCCGTCGCAGAACTCCCGTCTGTCACCGCGCACTGCAAATTACGGCACCGACGTGGACGCGAAGAACGGAGGTTCTGATGGTGTCCAAGATGTCGACGTACATGAAGGTGACGACGCCTCCCAAAATCGGGCCTTCCCGACGAATTTGAAGTTCAGAGCACCGGCGACGACCTATGATTTGGGGTACGCGAAAAAAAAAAAAAGAAATGATTTAGGGTAGGCTTTGAAAATTGAACATTTTCTAAGGATCTTATTGCAATTTCACAATTTTTTCAATTATTTAAAATACAAAGTTGTCCAGTTTTGATTGGCGTTTGAAAATAGAGCTTTGGATGAATTGTGTTGCTTGTCCGGGTCCAAACTCCGTCTTTCAGAAGTACACTTTGAAAAATAGTATAGATATTAAATAAAAATATTAAAATATTAAATATATTAAAAATACTAAATATACTTTTATAATAACAAATAATAAAATATACTAAATTATTTTAGTTAATTTGATGTACAATTATATCTACTAAAACTAGTTTTCGAATACACATAATTTATATGATATTATATAAAGTATTGCATTTTATATAAAAATACACGCACTTTATAAAACACAATGTTGCACTTTATAAAACATCACGTTGCATCTTATAATACAGTATAAAACGTCACGTTGCACCTTATAATACAACATGTTGCACCTTATAATAAAACATATTGCACTTTATAAAACAACTAGGTGCACTTTATAATCACACTTCATCATTAACGTCAATAACTTACAACGTAAATCTAAAAATAGATAGCTCCTACAAAAATACAACATAACATAAATCTAAAAAAAAGAAAATTCATATATTTTAGCATACATCGTGCCATATGTCCACAAACAAATAAAAAAAATACACAAGCATGCTAAATACTAAAATTTCGATAGTGCATTTTATATATCGACATGTTGCGCAATATAAAACATCACATTGCACTTTTTAAAATAAAACGATGCACTTTATCGCGACTAGAAGGTTGCACAATAGATAGCGAGAGCAAAATCGACCAAATTAGAGCTTTCTATTCAAAATTTTATATTACGGTTCGATAAATTATTTTTAATTTTAAAATCACTATTACTTCAATTCAATGTCGAATTTATTTTCTAAAAATAATCAATATAACCAAAATTAACGAACTATATAAAAATATTATATATATATATATATATATATATATATTATTAATGCACATTATGGTTATACAAGTTGCACATTAATGACTAGTCGATTGCACAATATCGAATGAAAACAATATAATTAAAATTTTCGGTTCGAGGAGACCCATGAAAGAAGGTGGGTGGGTCGTACGATTTTTATCTTTTAAAAATACTTTAATTCAATTCGATGTTGATTTTTTTATTAATCAAAATAATCGACCTAACCAAAATGTACAAAATATATAAAGTTATAAACATAATATTATTATTTTCATTTTGAAATAAAAGTATAGTTTGTTTCAACAATTAAAATATAAAAGTATGAAATAATAATTATATTTTGATTAATTACAAACATGACCCGTGAACCAAATTGTAATATACTAAAAATAATACAATTTTCATTCAGCTCCTAGAAATTTGTTAAATCACTAATTTGCCACAAGAACTAAATTGAAAAACAATAAAACTTAAAAAGAAATTGCAATTTGACCACTTAAACCTATCAAATTTTCAACCTAATGCCCCATCAATCCAAAAATCAATCTTTAGAAATCCAAAAATCAAACTGTAATTTGGGAAATCTCAGCCAACAAATCGATTCTCCTCCGGAAGGCGGCGTTCTCAAAGTCCATTCTCTAAATTGCCGCATTCGCCGGATATTGTCAATATCATGTTAAGTCTGGGATAGCAAGTAGTAGTGCACAATGCTAAATAAAACACATGCGCGTAAATAAACGGAACGTGAGTCCATCAAGCACTATCGAGTGAGTTTCCAGTTGAGGAAAATAAGATGAGAATATTAAATAAGAGAACACGCATGGGCTGTAGTGATAGGACATGAATATGGTTATAAGAGAACACACTTTCCAAATGTGTAGTGCTGCTAGCCACAAAACCACGTTTACGAGATCTCACTTACTTCCACATGTAGATTGGATAAGTCTCAAACATATGGGAAGATCTTGAGAGAGAAAGTATCGTCACGGATGCCGACGTTCACCAGCCTGGGCGGCCTCATCTCACGACTGTAAACACAAAGGTAACCCTCCGAGTCCTGAAGAAACACTTTTTCATTCTTGTAGAAGCCGACGACCCTCATACTAACAGCAGGATTAGGATGACGGACTTTGTGCGTGGAGACATGGTACCACATGCCATTCTCCCATACCAAAATCTCGAAAATACAATTAGGCGCACGGTACTCCTCCGTCTTCATCAGCTTCGTCTGCTTCTTATTCTGCTGCTTCTGTCTTGGACAATTGATATTCGTACTTTTCTCCTGTCCAGGATTAACGAAAACAATAGCAGCAAGCAGCCCATGAAACTCGGCAATACAAACACAATCACGTGTGATGTCACTCACAATTTCGCTACAGGGCATAGGGATGAGAGTAGGGGTAAACTCCTCCTTAGCAAAGTCGAACGAAATAATAGCAAGTTCTTCATTGGTGGAATGCTCTGCTGTCCAATAATAAAAGCCATCAATGAAAAGCGAAGGGTCCTGAAAGACCTCCCACTGAGGATCATGGGGATACAGAATTTCCTTCCAAGTTCCAAACGAAAACAGCTCCGCATGGGCTTCGCCGTTGGAACGAAAATACTCAAACACGCGACATCTCACCACCTTATAGTCCACAGGTGCACAAGGATCAAACCCGATGCCGTAAGCCCACATGCACTCGAAAGTTGGGTGAGGCACGCGCGGCTTCGCCCTAAAAGAAGGAAGTTTTACAAGAACGTTCTCCCTAGGGTCCCACAGAAGCACCTCCGGATCTAATGGAATTTCGGTATATTCCCACAGCATCCATGTGTTGCAACTCGCTAAGACATGATATTTGGCATTCATACAATCGATATCGTAGTTTTCAGGTATGAGTCTAGACAAGTTTCGAAGAAGATCACTATCATCAACGTCTTGTAGCAGCACTTTGAACGAGTTGTTTTCCGTTGATATTATTGACATTTCAAAGTAAATGCGGGTCCAGTCAAGTACACACTGCACCATAAGCATCAGAACACCGTAGTCGTTAGCTTTCAAAGCGCGAGTACACGCCCCAATAGTAGCAGGAACACCATCTACAGTACATGTGAAGCCAGACGAGCGATTTTTCCAGGAGGATTTGTGGCTGGGTTCGGCATTGGCCACATAAGGGAAGGCCGTCAGACGCATACGCCCGCCACGGATACCGAGATTCTCCAATGCTTTTGTTTGAATGTCGTAAACGAATAGGTCACCACTGGACCTCTCAAGAAGCAGATTACGCTTCTTGTAGAGTCCCAATACTCTTTTAACAGAAGCATCCGAAACCGGGATTTCCCCTGTGAACACGCAAGACCACGTGGCGGCTTCTTTCCACACCCAAATCTCGAAAACAAAAGGCTTCCTTTCAGCAGAAGCAGGAATACTAGTTACTTCCATCTTCTTCAGCCAATCACCACGCTTGAAGACAACAGAAGCAAGCGACTCATCATACTCAACAAGACAAGCACTGTCAGTGGATACAGCGGCACCAGGGAACTTATCGCTCTTGGGCTCGGGGATCAGGGCCCCAAACTTCTCCTCAGTAAAGTCGAACCTAAGAATGCCACCCACATCAGTTGGCCAATAATAAAAGCCATTGATGTAAAGAGAAGGCTGTTGACAGGGACTAATATACACATAACACGGAATTCGCTTCCACGAATCACTTGCGGAAGACAATAGCTCAGCATAGATCTCCTCATCCGCACTATATTTGTTCATCACGCGAGACCTCAACACCTTCCACTGTTCGCCTGCAGGATCAACCATGAGCCCGTAAGCCCAATAGTCCGACAAAGTTGGGGAAGCCAAAGCAAAATACGGAAGAGCTATCCTCTCGCCGGTTGTGGGGTTCCACAGAAAGTCAAATGGAGGATCTTGGTTACATGACAACAGCATCCATGAGTTGCAAGTTGCACAAACACTATATAAGGTGCAGAACGTGGGATCGTAGTCATCTTCTTTGAGTAGATTCAGGATTTCGTCATCATCCTGTCGCAGCACTTTGAAGTCGTTGATTTGGGTTGAGATTAGGGAGCAATCGAGGGTTCCGTCGTCATGTAAATGCTGCACCAGAAGCATCAAATTGTCGTTGGTGCAATGTGGCTGACCTTTTTCGGGAATTAGATGTGTGGTGGTGTTTGGGACAATTCCGATATCTGCCATTGCCAACAATCCTCAACTACTTTGGACTCCTACATTAAATCAATCAATCAAACCATGTTTTGCAAAATCTTTCTCAAATTTAGCAACAGGTTGTAATAATGAAAAGACATTCAAATAGCCAAAGATTTCGCCATCAATACCTGAATTAGAGAGTAGCTGAGGGACGTAGGGACTGAAGCGGGGCGAGGGCAAGCGGATTTGCAGTCGCAGAGGACCGTGAGTGGCCGGTCGGCGGTGCCCGTGCTCTGGATTTCGGGGTAGTGTTTCCAACTGGTGAGTTTGCATTTTTATATCGAATTTATTTATGATCCACGCCCTATTTTATTTATTTATGTATTTATTTTTAAATGAAGAAATCTATATCTATATATATATATATATATAATTGCTGGCTCATGAGCATTTAATAAATGGTTATTTGGATCTGTACCATTGCAACTCTTTGTTATTTAAGATGTACCATTACAATTCATGTAATTGGAGATGTACCACTACAATTTAATCTTTCTCTGATAAATGTCATTTTCTATGTATGCTACCTCTTTGGTCTACTGTCAGATGTACGAGTACTGTGCGTATATCCGTATGGACGACTTCACCCCTCTCCAGGAAGCGACTTGAACATCGCTTCTATTCCTCACCTCGCTCTTTCTATCACTCTGTACGACGGCTTCCCGGACGGCTCGACGTCGCCTGAACCCTAGCCGCCGACGGTGGCCGCCGAGGACCTGGGGGCCGCGCCCGGCTTAGCTCCACCTGCCGTCCTCGACCTCGGCCGTTATGTGTTGAAAAATTCAGAGCTCCATTATGTGTTGAAAAAATTCAGAGCTATATATGAGCTGCATATATGACTCCAGAAAAAATGGAGCTGTATCCCGGAACTAGCATTCAGAGCTGCATATGAAAAAATTCAGAGCTTGCATATATGAGACATCCATAAAAATTCAGATATATATGCATATATATGGCTGCATATATGACTCCAGAAAAATGTGCCCGTGCAGCAAGCAACTTAGTTCCCAACTAGGATGTTCCATCATTCCAAATACAAGATTTTTAAGCCAAAAGAAATAACAGACTCCATTATGTGTTGAACTTGTTCACTACCAAAAAAAAGTGGCTGGACAGGTAGCATTCACATCCAAAAAAAAAAAAAAAAAAAAAAAAAAAAAAAAGACAGCTTGCATATATATGACAACTTGCATATTTCATGACAACCGCTTAATTGACAGCACAAAATAAAAGGTCTTAATGTAGCAACCACTTAATTGACAAACGGGTTCACGGCAATGTTGCTCCAACAACTCCAAATAAAAGGGTTCAACCACACCACACACTAAGACCACACAGGAGCATGCCATCTATGGTCCAGCAAACCAACTACAAGCACTGATTTCATTACACAAAAGCAGCCTTCATAGACACTATGAGGCGATAACATGGCTCTAGTCTTCATAGACCAGCCTCCTAAGGCTACTAACTACAGTCACAGGAGGGTTGGCTGCAGCCTTCATGAGCCTTTTCTTCACGGGAGTCTTTTTCTTCTTTTTGCTGGTGCACTTCTTCAATTTCTTGGCTTGGGAGGCTCCGGCTTCATTTGTTTGGGATGCTCCAGCTTCATTTGTTTGGTCTCTTTTCTTATATATATATATTGCAATTAGCAAGTGAAAACAAGTGACAACAACTGAAAACGAGTAAAACAAGTTACACAAACATACCTTTTATTTGCCTTTCCCCTTGCTGGAGCTCTCTCACCATCTTTTCCAACCTCTGCTAGTTTGCAAGTTTTTCCAAAATGTCCAAAATTTCCACATCTCTTACATTTGACCTTTTTTTTGGAAGCCCTTTTCTCCAAACAACCTCTCTGTCTCTGAACCTTTGGTCTTCCTGCACTTCTGCCTAGCAAGGGTTGGTGTACTTTGAATGGCAATTCCACAACTGGCCACTGTGACCTATCTGGGATTGGTTCAATTCTTTGCTCATAGGCTGCCTTGAACCTTGCCACTGAGTAGTACTCATGTACATAGTCTGCAATTCTTAGCCCTCTATTAGACAAAATCCAAGCCAATGCATGTTTGCATGGTTTCCCTATCACTTGCCATTGTCTGCAGCCACAACTATGGTTCTTTAGGTCAACTGTCTCCCTCTTCTGATTATTCCAGTCATCTAAGATGGTTACTTCAGCCATATCAACATCACTAACAGCAATCTTCACAACCTTGAGATTATTGCTGATCAAGTTGAGCTCCTTGATCACATTAGGTAGGATTCCATCTGCCCACTGCCTAGCAATCATCTTCCTTGCATATCTCTTCTCCATTATAAGTTCTCTGATTCTGTCCACCAATTCATGCAACAACAATCCTTTGAACTTTTTTATTTGTGCATTGAAGCTCTCTGATACATTATTTGTCAAGTAGTCACACTTGCTATTCTCACCGAAGCTGCACCTATACCAGATCCTGTTGTGGTGGTTCTCAAGGTATTCAATGGCTTTAGGTTCAAAATCTGCAATTCTCTTCATATGCCACTGAAATAGCCACTTTGTGTAGCTTCTAGCTGCAGGGTACAAGTGATCAGTAAACACATCACCAGAGTATTTCTTCATGAAGTTCTGATACAAATGCCTCATGCACTCCCTGTTCTCAGCTAGTGGGAAAACAACCCCCACTGCAGTTTCTAGTCCTTTACATGCATCTGAACATATAACCAGATTTGGGACATCTCCTATCTTCCTTTTCAGCTGGTCCAAAAACCATCTCCAATTATCTTCAGTTTCCGACTCAAAAATTCCATAAGCTATATGGTATAGCCAATTATGTCCATCCACACCAACAGCAGAAGCTAATTGACCTTTATATTTACCATTCAAACAGGAAGCATCTACACCAATGAAAGGTCTGCACCCATCCAAAAATCCTTGAATACATGGAGCAAGAGCTACAAACATCCTCTTGAACCTGTGTTTCTCACCTATTTTCTCCACCTCTATCTCTACTAAACTCTCAGGAGAAACTTGCTCAATTTGAGCAGCCCAATTAAAAAGCAACTGAAAGCTCTCATCATATTTACCATGTATCTGGTCTAAGGCTACCTGCATACCTGACCATGCTTTGGAGTACTTCAATTGGATGCCAAAGTCACCCTCCAACTTCTCCTTGCAGTCAGTTGCACCCTTGGTTGGATTCTTCTTCAGCCAATCTGTCAAATTATCTGCACACCAACCTTGGTTGGCCATCTTTGTTTCTTGGAATTTGGTAGTAGGACACTCGTGTTCGAAAGGCAGCCTTTTGATCTACAGAATACAGTGGTGTCAGTTGCATAAATAAGAAATAATTAGCTTCTAGGAATTATGTACGCCAATAATATTAACTAATTACCTCTATTGTCTTGCCGTCAAAAATCCTAGAAGCATGGATGCGCCATGGACACCCCTCTGCTTTACACTTGGCAATAAATCTTGATGGATCAGTTTGCAAATTAGCAAACTCGAAGCCTTTCTTCACTGCATAATGCCTAATTGCCTTCCTGAATGAAATAATATCAGGAAACCGTGCTCCCTTGACAATGTTGGGGTTTTGTGGATCATAGATCACATGGACCTCCTGTGGATCTGCATCATCAACCTCTGTCTCATCATCGATTGCAACGACATTAACAAATGGTTCTGGAGGAATATGGTTAGAAGCCTGCACATTGTTAGTGTACTGAGGAGGTACTGGCATGTACATTGCCTCATCATCAACACCCACATATTCCTCCTCATTATCAAACATGTCTGGCTCCCTGTCAGGCTCTAGTTCAGGCTCTGCTCCGCCATCTGGTTGAGCACTAGGGCTAACAGGATTAGGCTCCTCAGCATGGTTAGTAAGATTTGGCTGTGGATCTTGGTTAGCATCTGGAGGAACCACACATATAGGCTCTAGGGACTGAAAAGCATCAACATCTGCGATTGTGGATGGCCAACCATCCATGGAAAACAATCGAACCCTAGCAGCAAATGAATCCCATAAAAACACTAGCGTCAGTGCAAGTTCCTCTATCAACTTGCATCAGATCGAAGAGATTAGGGTACCCAAGAGATTAAAGGATCGAGCTCCATACCTGTCCTCGTCGTGCTCCATGTCCGCGGGGTCAGCCATGGCGCTCAAGAGAACGCCATTGTGAGGTCGCTGGGGAGGGATGAAGATGCTGCAGAGGGATGCGTGCGCGGGTGGGGACAACCTCCAGGACACCGGCGACGCCTAGGGTTAGGGTTCCGGCCGCCAACGTCGTTTCGGGATGAAAACGAGCGAGAAGTGATGGGAAGAAAGGGAGCGAGCGACGGGAAGGGGAAGGGTACGAGCGATAGCCTTCAGCTTTGGGAGAGGGGCAAAGATGTCCATACGGAAATACATACCGTCCTCATAATCCTGACAATGGGCCCAAGGTGCTAGCATACGTAGAAAATGACATTTGTCAAAGAAAGATTGAATTGTAATGGTACATCTCCAATTACATGAAATGTAATGGTACATCTCAAATAACAAAGAGTTACAATGGTACAGATCCAAATAACCCTAATAAATGAGGATAAAACCTATTAAATTATACCTATGTGGCAATATAAATTTTCCCTCCAAAAACCGTTACTTTTTATTCATTTAACATCTCATTTAATTATTAGATAATCAACACACTAATCACTTCAAAATTACAAAAATCATTTTAAATTTTTGATTTACTTACAACTAACCATATAATATGTTGACTATTTAACGTGATTAGATGTTATTGTTGTGGTTACATTTAAATTAACTTCTTTTGAAAAATAAAAAACGTATTTGAAATTCCTAAATAAATAATAAATGGTTCACAAAAAAAAAAATATATATATATATATATATACCAAAATATACCTTATATCCAATATTATAAACGCAATTTTAAAAAATAAACATTTCAGCTCTTTTTATTGTAAATTTAGACTACAAAAAGTGCAAGAAAAATTAATAATCATTATATTCATACATATAACAATAATTTATTTATATCTGTGCATTTTGCACAGGTCGAATACTAGTATATATAATTGCTAGCTAATGAGTATTTAATAAAACCTATTAAATTATACCTATGTGGCAAAATTTCATTTTCCCTCCAAAAACCGTTACTTTTTATTTATTTAACCTCTCATTTAATTATTAAATAATCAACACACTAATCACTTCAAAATACAAAAATTATTTTAAACTTTTGATTTACTTACAACTGACCATATAATGTGTTGATTATTTAACGTGTTTAGATGTTATTGTTGTGGTTACGATTAAATGAACTTCTTTTGAAAATAAACAACCCATAATACAAATATATTAAATAAAACATATAAATACTAAATATATTTTTACAATATAAAAAAATTGATAAATGGAAAAAATAACGATAATTGAAATACACATTAAAAAAATTTATAAATTTGAAACACATAAAATATACTCGATCGGTTGATTGGACAATAATAATAGAGAATTGCACACTATTGTATGCTCGATTGCACTTTTTAGATTTTGATATGTTTTTATATTATATTTTCAAGTATGAATATTAAAATTATTAAATATAAGTATTAAGATGTAAAATGTATTTTACAATATACATAACAATACAAAAATATTTTGTAATAATAAATAAATTATAATAAAAATAATAAATAAAAAACTATTTTAATTATTTAAGTTAATTCAATGTACAATTATACACACAATTTATATGAGAATGTATAAATTAGATAGTGCACTTTATATAACGGAATGACGCACCTTATAAAAAAATATATTGCACTTTATTAAATCGTCTATCTAAAAAAAATACAGACATGCTAACTTACCAAAATTAATACGTTGCACTTTATACATTAATACGCTGCACCTTATAACACAACACGTTGCACTGTATAAAGTCGTGCACGATATTGTTAGATAAAATGCACATTAATGTCTCACATATTGCACCGTATAGCAGTCAAAACTAAAATTGAGTGAAATATACGGTCCATAACTTTATATGTCGGCTTGATTATTGTTTATATTTTAAAATTTTAGTTATTAGTATTCAGTGTCGGTTTTATTTACCTTACATATACTTGTCAATATTTTATATTTATTAAATCTATATAAATATAAAAAGGTTTGACATTTACCTGAAATAGCAACTGAATTCCCGCCTAAAACTTTTATTTTTACTTTTATTAGTAATTTTTTTGAAAATTTTTAAGAAGTGGCTGCAATTCTTTGTAAATTCGAATTAGACAAGTCAATTAAATCATACAAAGTAGATTTTGTCAAAAATTGGGGCTAATGTATATTCTTTCAATTAAATACTAGTACATGGCCCGTGCGATGCACGGGTACAATAATCTTGTATTAATTAAATTAGAAAATAAATATAGATTAATATAAAAATATTATATAACATAAATTTTATTTTATTTTGATGTTCTTAATATTTAACAATTTACACTACAAAAAAAATGTTATATCCAACGGGAAATCCTACTATAATATATTACAAAGAAAATTCAATGGTATAGCTTTCGTTGGAATGATTCCAACGAAATTCCAACAAAATTGCGTTGAAATGAATTTTCCATTGGATTCTAGATAGAGTTTGATGATTTCAACGCCTATTTTTCCAACAGTTTTTAACGTAGGAATTTTCGTTGGAAAATCTACCGTTGGAATCTTCAAAATCCAATGAAAATTCCAATGAAAAACTCGTTCCAACGAAATAATTTTGTTGGAATTCCATCAAAATATATTTGTATTTGAACTTTCCCTTGGAATTTGATCATTTTGTTGTAGTGTGAACATTTAATTATTCTTGCTCAATCATTTTGAAATAATTGTCATTTTTTACTTTTGTATTATGTATATACCCGACAATATATGTTAAAGTATAATATTTCTATTTTTCAGTTTAAGTTTTACATATATATCTAGAAAAGATTTTAATAATTTTTTCAATTATTGGTTTTGGTTTAAATAAAGATTTTTTAGATATTTAAAGAGTTTGATAAATATTGTAATTAGCATCTAATAAACACAACAAATGGAAAAAATAAAATGTGATTTCTAACATGTCAAGAAATTGAATAACAATGGAAAAAAAAAATTGAAAGAAAATAAAAAGAGAAAAGATAAACGGATAGGCATGGAAAGATGAAAAAAAAATAAAATATGAAGATTAATAACATAGAATCACTCATAAGTTTGGTTTAATCTAACTTTTGAAATTGAAAACCTTAAAATTTATAAATCTTACTTAAGAAGTTCAGATTAAATTGAAAAGACCACTCAATAGAAAAGGAAACAAAAAAATGGAATAATATGGGTGTGATAGAGATAAAATGAGAGAATAATTTTTGTTATGAACATGTTTATAAAGCAAAATTATAAATAAGAATTAAAAATAGCTATTCTCATTTAATTGCTTACTCTAAGTTAATAAGAGAAAACACAATCATTTGGGTTCGTTCTCATCCACCATTTTTTATTACCATTAAGTCACATTTAGTCATGTATAGAAAAGAATGACTTAAAAGATTAGATTTTAGCATAAAAACAAATTTTCATTAATTGACGATATAATTTAGTACACTCGTCCATGTCACCAAGTGTCTGAAAAAAAATCGAATTCAATAGCTATTCTCATTTAATTGCTTACTCTAAGTCCATAAGAAAAAACACAATCATTTGGATTCATTCTACATCCACCATTTTTTATTAAACTATTTGCACCTAAGCTACCATTAAGTCACATTTAGTCTAGTATAGGAAAGAATGACTTAAAGGTTAGATTTTAGCATAAAAAACAAATTTTCATTAATTGACAACATAATTAAATATACTTGTCCATGTCACCAAGTGTTGAAAAAAATTTGAATTCAAGATAAAATATGAAAAATATTTCAACACCCCCGTAGTCTCATAGATAATTATTTTATATTTTGCAGTGTTGGGTCGATATTTATCAGTATTACTTTTAACTTGGTAATTGAAAATGGCTTAAATACTACCCTTTTCAAATTTGTTGCAAAGTAGGAATGTTAACACGTAAAAGCAAGCCTACTATGCATACAAATAAGATTAATAAACCATTTACATATCTAAAGCCTACTTTGCATACAAATAAGATTAAAAACTTGGAAACGATTTTCAGCAATTAACGTAAATGAAATCACAATACCAACTAAATGATGACTTTTGTTTGGAAAAATACAGAATCACTATATTTGTTTTTAGATATATTTCATGCAATATTTTTTATTAATTTACTTCAATCAATGAATTAACAAATAGAATTATTCACCACGTTTTGAAAAGATTTTGGATTCAACAAACACAATACATGGAAATCCGTTGATCTAATTGTAATCACCAGATTACATGCCAATTAGCTAACGATCACATAATACTGTAATTAGTCAATATTTGTAAATATTTAAAAATTGTTTATTAAAAATATTTGAATTCATAAGTTGTGCGCTATTAAATATTCTCAATATTATATGTTTATGTGTTAATAA
>CACSLK010000984.1:12426706-12447262 GCA_902706635.1 Striga hermonthica
GGGGGGGGGACAACTTAAATAAACAAGCAAAGAAAAGGGAATAATGACATCTATTACACAATACCTTACTTGACAATAAATTGTTATCGAGCTTGTGGATAGCTGCAAAATGTTTTGTTATTGAGTTATTTTCAATCTCAAGTGTCACTAGTAATTTCTCTTTGAATTTGAAATTTAAAACATTTTTCTCATCTTATATTTTTGGTAATTGTGAACTTTAACAGGGTTTGTGCTCTAATTAGGGCAAAACTTCAGGATCATTTTGTGTTCTATTTGTGCTAACGATGACATGTTGTGATGTAGTTATTGCCAACTCATTCAACATATATTACCTTGTTGACCACCAATCAGATTGTGTGAGAGAGTTGGATGAGAAATAGCTTCACATGTACACCATTTAGGGAGTGAAGGAGAGGCGTTGGAGATTAGTGGTGTGCAGGTCGTAGACCTCGAGATAGCCAGAGTCAGAGTGCCATGACTCAAAAGCGGGTCAAGGACCTCGAGTTGATTGGTTTTAAGCTGGCCTCTGTACCTGTCGGCAGTGTTGTCGTTGCATTGTACGCATTTTTTGGTGGTGCAGCTACACTAGCATCCATAGCTGGTGGTGGTTATGAACGACTAATTCTTGACGCATATGAATTTTCAAACTCATCTCCATAAATGTTTATTTGCTCAAAATCATTGGAGTGTAACTGAAGCTTTTTATGTGTGTGCAGTATTTAAGGGGATCAACAACATTTTGTCTGCAGATGAAAGTAAAAAAAGAGACCTTTATCCCTATAACAATTAACATATATATAAGTTTAAAATTTTTCAGGATAAGCATTTTTTTAATGAACTTGTTATTATTTTAAATCTTTGGGTTGCTGGCTGCCTGGGGAATTTTCAAGCCCCTTCTACACATATTAAATGAAGTTACTAAATCCAATTCCTTATAAGACCGGAAGCAGGGACTCTACTGAGGCAGATGAACTATTGGAAACGGCAGGTTATGTGTGGACCCATGGCTACCTATAGATTCTCACAACAATTTAAAGTTACATGTAGGTTGCATGACAATGGGCTAATCCCATTTTTTGAGCATTTTGCTTGTTTTTAGATGAAACAGTAATCGCGGATTGGATGGCGTTTGTTTTGCTACATTTGAGTGACCTGATAATAAATATATGCAAAAGGGTTGGTGTTCATTGTCAGTTTTTCCTCGTGGATGCAAAACATAAATTTCAATACATCTCTTTTAGTTTTCTGTAAAGATGAAGCTTGATAGATTCATTTGACTATATCCCATTTGTGTGCACACAACTTTTATTTGTTAAAAAATGGTGGTTTTAACCAGTTGGTGCCTTGGTGGTTATGCTGTCGCAGTTGTGTCATCGCTTCACCAACTGCGTCGTAGGCCAGGAGAGAATAGAGTATAGATGAGAGAATAGAGTAGATGAAAAGGAAGAGTGATGATGTAAGTCTTTATGAAAGACAGACAAAAGCATATACATGTTTACTATTGCATTTCAATGTCTATAAGTGTTTGCCACATTTTTTGGCACTACCAATTTTCTAGAAAAGATGCCAAATGATGATAGGACCTTCACCTTATAGTAATGTCATTAATGAAGGCATATTGCATTTTTATCGTTCATAATATGGTATCATATCTTATATTCTGGAAATAATATATGAATTGAATGTCATTGTACTGAAAACTAAGTTCAAACCATTTTGTTATAGGTTCTCAGTCGTGGCCAACAATAATGTTGGATTTGTCAAATTTGGAACAATTATCTTTTGGGGCCGACAAAAAAAAATAGTATTTTATAAATAAAAATTAAACTCAGGTCGGCTGTGCGTGCACAGTTGAAAGCCCACTAGATGTGATTTAGCATCAGATTTTGGAGAATAGAACCATAATATAACCGTTGATTGATCTAAACACAAGATCTAAGAAATATAATATCCGTGTATTTGATTTAGTCTCAAACTCTAGAGAATAGAACCATAATATAACCATTGACTAATCTAAATACAAGACATAAGTAATACTCTGGGTGGTGGATAATGTTTTACTAGGTTTTGGTGTAAGAGAGTGTTTGAAGATATAATTTAACCATGGTAGTAATATTTTCCAAAATGAAGCTTGTACCTGGCCGTAGCATGGGCAACCCTGAAGCGCGATAATCTTGTGCAGAGTTTGTGAAACAACAAAATATAATTACACATGAGAATATTGATGACAGAGGGAAATTTTAAAATGCACGATTTGAGAATTATTCATAAAAAAACATTTGAGAACTCATAGGACATAGTTCTCTGAAATTTCAGAACATTACCATTGTAGCGCCCCGTTCGATTTATAGAATTTCTCGGAATAATCTATTTATTGAATATTATTTACAAGGTTATATTTATTTTACTAGTCGCGATGTCGACTTGATTATAAGGTTGAAGTACTCGATCGTTTTATTGAAAAACATTTGTCGTTAGGCAATTTCGGTTTAATCGTGTGAACCGAATATAACCCGTTTGAATAATGGATTTTCTGGATATTTCGACATTATTAATATTGTTATTTTATTTTTAAATATCTAATTTCCTTATTATTATTATTATTATTATTATTATTAATATTACTACTATTATTATTATTTATAGTAAATGCCTAATTGCCTAATTGTTATTATTTGTACCATTATTATTATTATCACTATTAGTATTATTATTAATTGTCGAAATGCTTGTTAATATTAAAAGAATTAATGTATATATATTTTTTTCCGTTTCTATTTTAATTATTGTCGAGCTGAACCGAACATCTAATTGTCGTGAGGATTAAACCGAGAAGAGAACCCAAATTCGAACTGCGCCAACGAGTTGAACCCTACCCGGTCTCCTCCCTCTTTGGTTTAACTTGATGACCAAGTTTTTGGGAAGTGATTAACCCTAAGCTCAGTTTAATTATATAGAAGATTATGTTTTTCCTTCTCGATAAATTAATCCCGTAGCCTTATTATCCATCTCTATCGCTCATCACAAAAACAGAGGAGAACGCATCTCCCTCGCCATCATCGATCACCATCATCATCCCTCTCCCTCACAGTTCTGATCGCACGCCACCATCGCCATCATTCTTCCTACAACAGGCCGCTGTCCCTTCACCGCCGCCCCCAGTCACGACTTCCGGCCACCCTATTCCTCCACGGCATATCTCCCCTCTGGTTTCCCTAACCAGGCCAGGAGCAACTTTTCCCGGCATTTCTGCGTACTTCCTGTTGTTCCCGACGTGCCGCTGGCAATCGCCGTCGACCACCCCGAGAGCGCGCAACACCGCCATTGTCGTGCGCGACATTGTTCTAGCAGCACCGCACGCGAGGACAATAATCGAGTTGGACCACCACCGCACGTCTTTTGTTCACGCGAGTTCCAGCCAGCAAGGACCAATTCGAGCCGCAACTACCTTGAACATCCACCGTCAAATGCATCGGACCCCAGTTTCCTCGAAGCGACCTTATCGTCATATTCTCTGCAACCAGAAACCAGTCGCTGCCACCATCTCGAGAATCAGCGGCCACCATCTCCGGTGAGCTACCTCGCTTCGTTGTCTATTGCTGGACCATCATGGGTTGTTTCCAGCGCCTTCGGGGTCATCGCGAGGTCCTATCAGGACGTTTTCGTCGCCAAACAAGCCACCCCGCATATCGTTATTGTTGACCCCGATAAGCGTACTCCCGGCCTCCAAACATCCCATCTCGACTATCATTTTGTTCATCGTCCCGTGCTAATCCCGATAACAATACCGAAATATGATTCCCTTTTCGTTTTTCGTGTGTTTCGGGCTTTGGAAATATCTTGTCGTTTAGGGCTATATATGATATGTCTGATGTTGAGATACGTTTGATTTTTGTGAGTTCGATTGAGGTTTTGTTTAATTCGTGTAAGTGTTGTGGTATTGGAACCGTAATGTGTCCTTGGCCCGATGTGAAGGCCTCAGACGATTTCGATAATTGTGGAGTCGTTTGTGAATTTTTGTAACTCGAATAGCTGCTGAATTTTAGTAAATTCAGGATAAATTGTATAATGCTCCAATTACCATGAAATTGTATATGTGATGTCCTTTGTTGATATTACATGTCGTGTAAAAATTTCAGAATTTAATTCCATCTGTAGCTTTTTAATCAATTATTTTAATTTCTGAGCATAATCGTATAAATTGCATAATAAATTGACTTGTGCTCCACAATTGCCGATTTTTAAATATGTTGTTCCTCTCTATTAATTTTATATTGAGTAACAATTTTATGAATTTTAAACTTGCTATGCTAGGGTAAATAATTAATTGTACTTTTCTGCTAAACACTGTTTTAATTGTGATAAATCGACCAGCTTCTGTAAATTGCTTAAAATTGGTGAACATGCTCTTTTTATGTTGTATTATTTATCATAAAATTTTCAGAATTTAATTTGTTCATTATGATAGGTTTGTAATTAAAACGAGTTTTCTGCTGAATATTGTCAGAATTTATATAATTCGTGTGTTACATGTTTAAAGCTGGAATTTGTATATGTCAGTATTCACATGTTGTAGTTGTTTGGATAAAAATATAAAGTGTTAATCCGTTCATATGGTTCAGCTTTGAAATTTTGCTCGTATTTGCTGAAAACTTTTATGAATTTTATAAAATTATGTGTTTTGAGTTAAGGGTTGGTTGGAGTACACTTCTGCAAATTCTTGAATTGTTGTGTTTCTGTCTCTTTATTCTTGGATTTAGGATTGTAGGCTTTGACTATTTTTGTTTTGGGGTAGTCTTTTCTAGCTAGGCTTTAGCAGTGGTTGGAAGTTTCTATTATTTTGTTTTGTTCTTTCTTGTAATTTCGGCTTTTGGTTTCAGTTGAGGCTCTAGACCGCCTTTGGTGTGTCTCTCATGTTTGTATTTTTAGTGTTGGTTAGATTGTGTATTCGAACTTTGTTCTTTGGTTATAATAGTTGCCTCTGTCGTTTTGGGAAAACAAAAGTTAAGGGTTGAAACTTGGTATTGCTAGGTTCAGTGGTGTGAATTTTTTGTTAAAATTTTAGAGTCTAACTCATTCGTTTGCCTGACCATCTTAAATTGGTGTGTTTGCCATAATTGGTTTCGAGTCGAGTCCAAGTGTTCCAATGTCCACAGAACTTCACGAACAACTTGGTTGAATCAAGTTTGACCAAGTACGATTTGTGTTTTTCAGGTCAAGATAAGTGTTGAATGTAGTATCTTGACTTATTGTAGGTGTTTGACGAGCCGAGCTCGCTGCCTGCACTTGTCCTTGTGCTATCCTTTGCTATTTTCCAGGTGGGTTTTATTTATGAAAATTTTCTATGCCATATGTGTTCCTTAGTTGAATCGGTATGATCTATGTATGAGTGTGAAATATGTACCCTATTGATGTGATCTGTTTCGACCGTCGGTACGGTTGTCCCCGTCGATGTAATACGGTTGCCCTTGTGAGGCAAGCCTCCTTAAATCCTGATATGGTCGTGCCCTTGTGAGGTACGTAAGCCCATATGGAAGGTCATGTCCATAGCGTGGCATGTACTCCCGCCTTCGGGTAATGAATCCCCGTTCTGCGGCTAGCGATAGATGTGCACAAGAGTAATGTGATTTGTTGTGACGTTGATAGGAGATGAGACGTGTTATTATTTTGGGTTCATGCTGCGACCATACCATCTTAACATGTTATTATTGATTATTGTATATATGCATAGTAGTGAGCACTACATTATGTAACTCTCTTTATCTTTCGGTTATTTACAAAATAAAACTCAAATATCAAAAAATAGTTCTCACATATAAATTTAACAAAACAAAAACTAAACCTATGTCATTCCATCATGATTTACTTAATGCATACTTCCTTTTACAATAATCACGTGCAAAAAATTCAAAACGATCTACTCAACGTATAAGAATATAAAACAAGGCCGTAAACCAACGCCATTAATATTTTTCTTTTCTTTTTTCTTTTTTTTTTAATTTTTTTTTTCTATGAGTCACTTTTTCCAAACGGAAATTGTCGGGACAATTATTACTTAGGTATTGTTGGGTTCAATATACCCGTACGGATGAATAAGCAGCGGAATTTAAAATTTTATAAGTATTTATCTTATAAATACTTATTCCGTACATAAGTATAACGATGTCACATATAAGCATCATTTAAAATCTAGTAACTTTTACTAATTTTGATTTGATATGTAATTTTAAAATAAAATTACCTTTGTTCTTGAACTCCTTCAAAAACGACGAGGGATGTGGAAATCAATTCCCGGATTGGTAACGTCACTTCTTGTGCTTGTGGTTACTCACTTTAGGAATTCAAATGCCTTCCCTCTAAACGTATCCACCCTTTGAAGTCCGGTTCCGACAATAGCTTCTTCGCTAGTAGAAACTAATCGGTTCTTCAATAAGTATGGAATATAAATTTATAAGGAAATTTACAAGAACTTTTTTTTTTTTATCACTCAACACTTTGAATATTCTCTCTTGGAAGAAATTTTAGTTCAAGACTTAGCAATTTTATGTGCAAACATTTTGCACCTATTTATACTAAACATTTTAGCATAAATAATCAATATTTGATAATTAATTATTTTTAAATAAAATCAGATTTTATTTAAATAATCATACCAAATATTGACTTTTAATTAATAATGTGGAGTGGTTCTTAACCACCATCAACCACCATTATTTTGTCTCTTAATTATTTAATCATTAATCAAATTAAAGATAAAATAATAAAATAATAATTCTTGAAAATATTTTTCAAGACTTTATTATTTTAATCTTTTCTTCCAATTTCCTTATTTAATAATCATATTATTATTTGGATTTGAAATTTAAAATCCAATTTTAAATTCCAACTATTAATTAGTAATTTCATTAATTACTAAATTAATATCCAAAATTCAATTAATCAATCCAATTGATTAATTTAATATATTCTTTTAATTGACATCTAATCAAATTAGATTTGTCAATTAATTCTAACTCTTTAGAATTACTATTTGAATTTTACCTTCATTCAAAAATTGGTGTGACCTTTTAGGTTCACAATTAATACTAGTAGTGGGTTACAACTCTTTGTAATTTGAGTTAATCTTATTAACTCTTATTCTTGAATTAACTCTTTAATTCAAGAACCCACATATCATGAGAACATCTAGCAAGTAGCATGAATATAGTATTAAGTGAATAGCGAGTAAACCTATTTCAATTACAAGTCCATACATGTAAAATCCTTTCGACATCCAATTTCCCGATTAAATCTTTGGGTATGATTTTGTCGAACAAATTGATTTAATAACTATGATTTCATTTCAAGTTTAGTAATTCGTTTATGAATCTCTATTCACCCCGCCTTGGCCAAGTACTTTGAATTACTAATTATGAAACACATAGAAATTCACTTATCTTCATAAGTGTCGAATCCTTTGTTGGCCACTAACAAACTTCCATACATATTAATATAATACCCAAAATATCCCTTTATACGATTGTGCTAGCAATCAAAAGTATTAATCAAAGTAAAATATAATATGCACAAAGTTACCATTGTGCCTCAAGTCTAAGGATCAATCATGTACTATTGTAACATGAAAATTCTTATTCGATAGTTAAACTTTCATTAAGAATTTTCATACGGTCATGTTCAGTGAACTTGTTCTATAACAAGCACCCATATATATGTATTTGCGTCCCACGCTAATGTTGATGGAATGCAACATTCTTATCCGATAAGCATACATACTATGTGCAAGTCTTTTCTGGATTATTCTATATCCCATCTCGAAACATCCAACAACTTGAAACTATATTTAAGATCACAACTTTCAAGATATGTTCTATGATGACCATCTCTATGCGCAACCATATCTTATAGCTATAAGTGATCTAAGGACTTAATCTTAAGTGTAAATATATGATAAATGCTTACTCTTAAAATAAAGTAATGCCTTTTATTTAATATAATTCCAATAGATTGTATTTACAAGTAGAATATGTCCAATCAGATTGGAACACCGGGTATACTATTCTAACAATCTCCCACTTGCCCTAGTTCCAATCTCTCATGTATCTTAGACCCATCTTCTCAAGATGTCCTTCGAACACTTTCTGTGATAAAGGCTTAGTTAGGGGGTCTGCTATATTTTCTGCTGAGTCGACTCGATCCATCACGACGTCGCCTCTACCAATGATTTCTCTAATCAAATGGTATCGTCTCATAATGTGTTTGGATCTTTGATGAGATCTTGGTTCCTTTGCTTGCGCAATAGCCCCATTGTTATCACAATAAATCGTTATTGGATAAACAACAAATGGTACTACACCCAACCCTTGGATGAAGTTCCTTATCTAAACAGTTTCCTTTGCAGCATCAGATGCTGCAATATATTCAGCCTCTGTTGTAGAATCAGCAATCGTTTCTTGTTTGGAACTTTTCCAACTAACTGCTGCTCCATTCAGAGTGAATAAATATCCAGACATGGATTTATAGTCATCTTTATCGGACTGAAAATCAGAATCAGTAAAGCCTTCTAGTTTTAATTCTTCATTGCCGTATACCATAAAGATATCCTTAGTCCTTCGTAAGTACTTAAGGATCATCTTAACGGCTTTCCAGTGTTCTTCACCTGGATTAGACTGATATCTGCTCGTTACACTAAGTGCATGAGCAACATCAGGTCTTGTACATAACATTGCATACATAATGCTACCAATAGCTGATGCATAAGGTATATGAGTCATCCGTTCTCTTTCTTCAGGTGTCTTTGGAGACATCGTCTTAGAGAGTGAAACCCCATGACTCATTGGAATATATCCACGTTTTGATTCTTCCATACTAAATATTTTTAGTACCTTATTTATGTACGTAGACTGGGATAGTTCGATCATCCTTTTAAATCTATCTCTATAGATTTTTATCCCTAGGATAAAGGATGCTTCTCCCAAATCTTTCATGGAGAACTGTTTAGACAACCATGTCCTTGTTGACTGCAACATTCCTACATCATTCCTAATGAGTAGAATGTCATCAACATATAGAACAACAAATGCAACTGCATTCCCACTTACCTTCTTATAAAGACATGGTTCATCCGGATTCTGATGAAAATCAAACGTTTTGATCGTTTCATCAAACCGAATGTTCCAACTCCTCGAAGCTTGTTTAAGTCCATAAATGGACCTTTGAAGCTTACAAACCATTAGTTCGCTCCCACTGGATATGAAACTCTGCGGTTGTTTCATATAAATGTCTTCCTTAATGTTTCCATTAAGAAAAGCAGTTTTCACATCCATTTGTCATATCTCATAGTCATAATACGCAGCTATGGCTAGCAATATCCAAATAGATATAAGCATTGCTACTGGTGAAAAAGTTTCCTTATAATCAATTCCTTGTTTTTGAGTATAACCTTTAGCAACCAGTCTTACTTTTAAAAGTATTTACTTCTCCATCTCCACCACGTTTTCGTTTGTAAACCAATTTACATCCTATGGGTACAATACCCTGTGGTGGTTCAACCAAAGTCCATACTTTGTTTGAATACATGGAATCTATCTCAGATTGCATAGCTTCTTGCCATTTATTTGAGTCAATGTCCGACATTGCCTCATCATAGCTTATTGGATCATTATCCAAAAGGAGTCCCTCTTCATTGTTCTCTAACAATAGGTATAGCCTCTTAGGCGCCCTAGAAATCCTTTCAGATCTCCGAAGAGGTTATGATTCAGATGGTCCAGTATCTACTGGTATGTTATTTGTGGTACTTTGTGGAATTTCTTGTGGTTCTTCATTAAGTTTTATGACACCTCTATTCTTTGAGAGAAACTCTTCCTCTAAGAATACAGCATTCCTCGAAACAAACACCTTTTGTTCAGAGGGGTCATATAAATAGTATCCAATAGACTCTTTTAGATACCCCACAAATTTACATAAGATGGATCTCATATCCAACTTACCTCCCACTAACTGCTTCACATAAGCAGTACAACCCCATACTTTTAAATACTTGTACGAGGGAGTTTTGCCACACCATATCTCATAAGGTGTGTTGGGTACAACTTTACTTGGCACTCTATTCAAAATATGTGCTGCTGTTTCTAAGGCATAGCCCCAGAATGAAAGAGGTAAACTAGTGAAACTCATCATCGATCGAACCATGTCTAACAATGTTCGATTCCTCCTTTCTGAAACCCATTGAGTTGTGGAGTTCCAGGAGGTGTCCACTGTAAATAATCCTATTATCTCTTAAATAATCAAGAAAATCATTAGTCAAGTATTCACCTCCTCGATCCGATCGAAGAACTTTAATACTACGACCAATTTGTTTCTCTACTTCATTTCTGAATTCTTTGAACTTTTCAAATACTTCAGATTTGTACCTTAATAGGTATACATAACCATACCGTGAATAATCATCAGTAAAAGTTATGAAATAGTAGTAGTTCCCCTTGGCACTAACATTTAGTGGTCCACATACATCTGTATGGATCAAATCCAACAGATCTTTAGCTCGCTCCACTTGTCCAACAAATGGTGATTTTGTCATTTTACCTTTAAGACATGACTCACAAGTAGGCAACCTTTCTTCTCCCCTAAGGTCGAGTTTTGGTCCCAATTTGTGAATCCTCTTTCAGATATATATGACCTAATCTAGCATGCCAAATTGTGAACGAACTATGATTATCAAATTTTCTTTTATTTTGTTGAATAGTTAAGATGAGACTTTGTGGTGTAATGGTATATAACCCATTTGTCAAATTTCTGGAATATATAAAAGTTGTATCTTTGAAAATGGAACATCTTCCATTCTCAATTACGAACTTAAAACCTTCTCTATCCAATATTGGAATAGAAATAATGTTTCTTATTATATCCGGAACATACAAACAATTTTGTAAGACAAATTTTTACATCATTATTCAAAGCTAGATAAATAGTTCCAATTCCTTTGGCAGCAACTCTTGCTCCATTGCCCATCCTTAGGATTGTTTCGTTATCTTCTAGCTTGTTACTTATTGTCATCATCTGCAAATCATTGCAAATATGTGAGCCACAGCCTGTATCCAATACTCAAGAAGAATTGTTAATAGATAAGTTAACTTCAACAAAATAAATACCTGAACTTTTCAGGCTAGCAAGACACTCCTTGTAGTTCCTCTTCCAAAACCCAGTTTTACCACAATGATAACATTCATGACTCGACTGAGAATTAACCTTCTCTTTGTTCTTATCTTTATTGTTATATGCCTTTTTGTTAGGTTTATTGGGAACCTTTTCCTTCCCCTTCCTTTTCTTAGACTTTAAAGTCTTTGATCCTGAAGAGGATCCAACAAGAAGCACCGGCTTATCCTTTTTAATCATGGATTCAGCCGTCTTTAACATGTTTACTAACTCAGGGAGAGAAGTCTCCATATTATGCATGTTAAAGTTAACAACAAAGCTGTCAAATGACGGTGGCAGTGATTGTAGCAACAGATCCACATAGAGTTCATTATCCATAATGACTCCAAGGGACGAAAGCCTTTCGATAAGAGCTATCATCTTCGGTCCATGATCATGAACTGAAGAGCCCTCAGTCATACGACACCTGAAAAGCTCTTTATATATCTGATATCTAATTTGCTGAGTCCTTTCACCGTACAACTCTTGTAGGTGAAGTAGGATTTCAGAAGCATTATCCAATAATTCATTCTGTCTCTGTAACTCATTTGACATTGATGCTAACATGTAGCACCGAGCTTGGAGATTGTCACCAACATGACGTAAGTATTCTCCATACTCATCAGATGTCTGATCCTCTGGTGGAGGAGGAGGGGCTGTATCCAATACATAGACCCTTTTTTCAGACTGTAGAACAATTCTTAGGTTCCTCAGCCAGTCATTAAAGTTGGGTCCAGTTAATTTGTTATGTTCTAGGATACTTGCAATTGGATTCTTAGCCATTTTAGTAGAGTGATCTACAAAACAAACGAAGCAGAAAATAATCAGACTATAAAATTTATATTCATTTAATATTAGGTCTTTAACATTAAATGTCTCCCACTAATTTAATTAAAACCCCATTTTAATTATGAAAATCTAATTTTCATAGTAGGCTTGAAGTCCAATAAAATTATTTCATATCCCAATTTTATGAGTACTCATGAAACAACTTTATCGGTAGTCAACTTTTGACAATTGTATCTCTATACAACCTTCAAGATGTTTTGCCTCACCTTTCCTTATATACCTCAATTTTATGACTGTATATATTACTCAGTGTCAAATCAAACCCATCAAACATTCATGATAACGGCCCACCAGAATGTCCACGACTCATGGTCAACACAAAGAGGAATCCGTTTCACGAGTATCACTATACTTAGCAGGGATCACAGCTTTCGACACAGAACCACCCGACTCATGGTCGGTGATAAAGCATCGTAGCATCTCATGTCGTCTACTTTTGATGGAAGGTCTGGATTAATAAGTTTCAACTTATTTTTATCCATTACTGATTTGATATAGAATTAATCAAATTAATTCTCTAGAGTTCCTTAGATCTCATCGATTACCATCTTTACGTTTATTTACCGCGTTATTCATCATATGAATCACAAGCATAAATAAACCTATCATACATTTAATGCATGCATATGGTAGGATGATCATGTCCTTGCCTATACGACCCATTCGAGCCAAAATGGGTCTATGCCTATGTACGTGATAAAACAAATAAATAGAACTACTTCTATTACAATTTATTTTATCTACCCGTACAAGCACAAGCCTTCAAGATTTACAACTTGTAAGATTACCCACACATTCTTGGGCCTTTCGTATCGAACGGTCTCCACTTAGATCTAATCTTTAATGACACAAAAATTTAAAATTTTACAAATCATATCTCAAGAGACTCGCAGGTCTCGATAAATTACATTTGTTCAATCACATTGAATAAAATGCAACATTCAATCATATTGAATAAAACATTCAAACATCCATTCATTATGAATAAAAATGCAATCATTCATTCATTATGAATATAAGGCTCATGATCATCCCTAAATTAACAATTCATCATATGAATTCTACATATAAATTCACCAATTTAATATGCTGATGTAGTAATGACTTATATTAAGTCAAAACAGCTCGTTTCTGATCAAAAATCAGCCACAGGACTCATGTGAATAGTCACACGACTCGTGTGAATAGTCACACAACTCGTGTGACTAACTCACACGACTCGTGTGACAAATACGAGAGCGACTTTTGAAAAACCTAGGAAGATTTTTAAGTCACACGACTCGTGTCACACCTCACACGACTCGTGTGAGGTGACACGACCAGTCACACGACTCGTGTGACTCCACACGACCGGTCACACGAGTCGTGTCATCCTGAACGACTCGTGTTTTCGAATACTCTATTTGATATTTACTCCAGTTCGTGTTTTTAACAATTTTTCAAATCAAAATCTGATTTTAAATATGAAAATCGTAACGTGGCTCTGATACCACTGTTGGGTTCAATATACCCGTACGTATCAGAATAAGCAGCGGAATTTAAAATTTTATAAGTATTTATCTTATAAATACTTATTCCGTACATAAGTATAACGATGTCACATATAAGCATCATTTAAAATCTAGTAACTTTTACTAATTTTGATTTGATATGTAATTTTAAAATAAAATTACCTTTATTCTTGAACTCCTTCAAGAACGACGAGGGATGATGAAATCAATTCCCAGATTGGTAACGTCACTTCTTGTGCTTGTGGTTACTCGCTTTAGACCGGTTCCGACAATAGCTTCTTCGCTAGTAGAAACTACTCGGTTCTTCAATAAGTATGGAATATAAATTTATAAGAAAATTTACAAGAACTTTTCTTGTTTTATCACTCAACACTTTGAATGTTCTCTCTTGGAAGAAATTTAGTTCAAGACTTAGCAATTTTATGTGCAAACATTTTGCACCTATTTATACTAAACATTTTAGCATAAAATAATCAATATTTGATAATTAATTATTTTTAAATAAAATCATATTTTATTTAAATAATCATACCAAATATTGACTTTTAATTAATAATGTGGAGTGGTTCTTAACCACCATCAACTACCATTATTTTGTCTCTTAATTATTTAATCTTTAATCAAATTAAAGATAAAATAATAAAATAATAATTCTTGAAAACATTTTTCAAGACATTATTATTTTAATCTTTTCTTCCAATTTCCTTATTTAATAATCATATTATTATTTGGAATTGAAATTTAAAATCCAATTTCAAATTCCAACTATTAATTAGTAATTCCATTAATTACTAAATTAATATCTGAAATTCAATTAATCAATCCAATTGATTAATTTAATATATTCCTTTAATTGACATCTAATCAAATTATATTTGTTAATTAATTCTAACTCTTTAGAATTACTATTTAAATTTTACCTTCATTCAAAAATTGGTGTGACCTTTTAGGTTCACAATTAATACTAGTAGTGGGTTTACAACTCTTTGTAATTTGAGTTAATCTTATTAACTCTATTTTTGAATTAACTCTTTAATTCAAGAACCCACATATCATGGGAACATCTAGCAAGTAGCATGAATCTAGTATTAAGTGAATAGCGAGTAAACCTATTTCAATTACAAGTCCATACATGTAAAATCCTTTCGACATCCAATTTTTCGATTAAATCTTTGGGTATGATTTTGTCGAAACCCAAATTGATTTAATAACTATGATTTCATTTCAAGTTTAGTAATTCGTTTATGAATCTCTTTTCATCCCGCCTTGGCCAAGGACATTGAATTACTAACTATGAAACACATAGGAAATTCACTTATCTTCCTAAGTGTCGAATCCTTTGTTGTCACTAACAAACTTCCATACATATTAATATAATACCCAAAATATCCCTTTATACGATTGTGCTAGCAATCAAAAGGATAAATCAAAGTAAAATATAATATGCACAAAGTTACCATTGCGCCTCAAGTCTAAGGATCAATCATGTACTATTGTAACATGAAATTTCTTATTCACAGTTAAACTTTCATTAAGAATTTTCATACGGTCATGTTCAAATCAAAATCTGATTTTAAAGATGCAAATCGTAACGTGGCTCTGATACCACTGTTGGGTTCGCAATACCGTATGGAACAGAGTATGCAGCGGAATTTAAAAATTTTATAAGTATTTATCTTATAAATACTTATTCCGTACATACGTATAACGATGTCACATATAAGCATCATTTAGAATCTAGTAACTTTTACTAATTTTGATTTGATATGTAATTTTAAATAAAATTAACTTTGTTCTTGAACTCCTTCAAAAACGACGAGGGATGAGGAAATCAATCCTTGGATTGGTAACGTCACTTCTTGTGCTTGTGGTTACGCGCTTTAGAAATTCAAATGTCTTCCCTCTAAACGTATTCACCTTTTGAAATCCGGTTCTGACAATAGTTCCTTCGCTGGTAGAAACTACTCGGTTCTTCAATAAGTATGGAATATAAATTTATAAGGAAATTTTTACAAGAACTTTTTCTTGTTTTATCACGCAACACTTTGGATGCTCTCTTTTAGAAGGAATTTTAGTTCAAGACTCAGCCATTAATGTGCAAACATTTTGCACCTATTTATACTAAACATTTTAGCATAAAATAATCAATATTTGATAATTAATTATTTTAAATAAAATCAGATTTTATTTAAATAATCATACCAAATATTGACTTTTAATTAATAAGGTGGAGTGGTTCTTAACCACCATTATTTTGTCTCTTAATTATTTTAATCTTTAATCATATTAAAGATAAAATAATAAAATAATAATTCTTGAAAATATTTTTCAAGACTTTATTATTTTAATATTTTCTTCCAATTTCCTTATTTAATAATCATATTTTGGATTTGAAATTTAAAATCCAATTTTAAATTCCAACTATTAATTAGTAATTCCATTAATTACTAAATTAATATCCAAAGTTCAGTTAATCAATCCAATTGATTAATTTAATATATTCCTTTAATAGACATCTAATCAAATTAGATTTGTAAATTAATTATAACTCTTTAGAATTACTATTTGAATTTTACGTTCATTCAAAAATTGGTGTGACCTTTTAGGTTCACAATTAATACTAGTAGTGGGTTTACAACTCTTTGTAATTTGAGTTAATCTTATTAACTCTTATTCTTGAATTAACTCTTTAATTCAAGAACCCACATATCATGGGAACATCTACCAAGTAGCATTAATCTAGTACTAAGTGAATAGCGAGTAAACCTATTTCGATTACAAGTCCATACATGTAAAATCCTTTCGACATCCAATTTCCCGATTAAATCTTTGGGTATGATTTTGTCGAAACCCAAATTGATTTAATAACTATGATTTCATTTCAAGTTTAGTAATTCGTTTATGAATCTCTATTCATTCCGCCTTGTCCAAGGACTTTGAATTACTAACTATGAAACACATAGGAAATTCACTTATCTTCATAAGTGTCGAATCCTTTGTTGGCCACTAACAAACTTCCATACATATTAATATAATACCCAAAATATCCCTTTATACGATTGTGCTAGCAATTAAAAGGATAAATCAAAGTAAAATATAATATGCACAAAGTTACCATTGTGCCGCAAGTCTAAGGATCAATCATGTACTATTGTAACATGAAATTTCTTATTCGACAGTTAAACTTTCATTAAGAATTTTCATACGGTCATGTTCAGTGAACTTGTTCTCTAACAAGCACCCACATATATGTATTTGCGTCTCACGCTAATGTTGATGGAATGCAACATTCTTATCCGATAAGCATACATACTATGTGCAAGTCTTTTCTGGATTATTCGATATCCCATCTCGAAACATCCAACGACTTGGAACTATATTTAAGATCACAGCTTTCAAGATATGTTCCATGATCACCATCTCTATGCGCAACCATATCTTATAGCTATAAGTGATCTAGGGACTTTATCTTAAGTGCAAATATATGATAAATGCTTACTCTTAAAATAAAGTAATGCCTTTTATTTAATATAATTCCAATAGATTGTATTTATAAGTAGAATACGTCCAATCAGATTGCAACGCTGGGTATACTATTCTAACAGGTATGTCCTTGGAGTGTGTCCCCAAGTTTCCTAAGCAAGTTTTCCGTACTCATTAACCCGATTTATATCTCGAAAGATATTAACCAAGTCAATTGGAGTCTAATCCATCCAACTTCCATGAACTTATTTTTATTCATAATTTTTTTAGGGTATCACACAAAAGTACATGATAAATACAATCATGTTATAAAAAGGGGAAAAATCAAGAACACAAAATATAGAAACCGAAGATAAATTTGCCGAATTTTATTTTCTTCTCCATTTCTTTCTCTTTTTATTTCAATGTATTTTTGTGTGTATATACACAATGAATTTGCCATGTATTTATAGGCAAAAAATTGTACACCTATATTGACATTTTTACCTTAGTAGACAATTCAAAGTAAAATTTGTTCAAAAAGGTCTTTTGTTAGTCCATATTTTACAACACTCCCCCTTGGACTAACAAATATAAAAAAATGTACATTGGTGTTGCCTCATTAAAAATGTGAGTTTATGCTGCCTCGTTAAAAACCTTATTCGGAAAAACCCAGTGGGAAAAAATTGATATAAGGGAAAAAGAGTACATCCTCACAAGCTCCCCCTCGAGTTATCAACTTTGCAAATCTCGAAGATGTCGCATTCCAATGTTATGGACATGTTTTCCAAACATTGTAGTTGGAAGCGCCTTTGTGAATAAATCTGCTGCATTATCACTTGAGCGAATGTATTGAACTTTGATTTGTTTGTTCCTTTCAAGCTCTTGAGTGTATGAGAAGAACTTTGGCGGGATATGTTTGGTTCTGTCACTCATAATGTATCCTTCTTTGGTTTGAGCGACACATGTTGCATTGTCTTCAAATATCACCGTCGGATCTTTATTATTCGATAATCCACTAGCTTGTTGAATGTGTTGAGTCATGTTTTTAAGCCAGATGCTTTCCCTAGTTGCTTCATGCAGTGCTATTATTTCAGCATGGTTTGAAGATGTAGCAACTAGTGTTTGTTTCTGAGAACGCCAAGAAAATGCAGTTCCACCAATCGTGAAAACGTAGCCAGTCTGAGATCTCGCCTTATTTGGGTTTGATAAATATCCTGCATCTGCAAAACCAATCATTTCATGTTTTTTATCGTTTGAGTAAAATAATCCCAGATCGGTTGTTCCTTGGAGATAACGGAATATATTCTTGATTCCATTCCAATGTCTCCTTGTAGGTGATGAGTTATATCTTGCTAACAAGTTGGTAGAAAAAGATATATCTGGTCTGGTGCAATTAGCAAGATACATAAGAGCCCCTATTGCACTCATATATGGTACCTCAGGACCAAGTATTTCTTCATTTTCTTCGCAAGGCCGAAATGGATCCTTCTCAAATCAAATGTTTGGTTAACCATTGGAGTACTAAGAGTATTAGCTTTGTCCATATTGAACCGTTTTAGAATTCTCTTAGTGTAGTTAGATTGATGGACAAATATTCCATTCTGTACTCTCTCTAGTTGTAAACCGAGACAATATTTGGTTTTTCTGAGATCTTTCATTTCAAATTCACCTTTCAAAAAGGTAACTACTTCTTGTATTTTATTTGTTGTCCCGATAATGTTAAGGTCATCAACATAGACATCTATTATCACAACTCCATTATGTGATTTCTTTATAAAGACACACAGACATATTTGATCGTTTAAGTATCCCCTTTATAATAATTGTTCACTTAAACAATTATACCACATACGCCCGGATTGTTTCAAGCCATATAATGATCTTTGCAACTTTATAGCACATAACTCTCTAGGTTTTGATTTTAGTGCTTCGGGCATTCTGATTCCATCTGGAATTCTCATGTATATGTCGGTGTCCAATGATCCATACAAATAAGCAGTTACAACATCCATGAGACGCATTTCAAGAATTTCATGGATAGCTAAACTTATCAAATATCTGAAAGTAATTGCATCCATGACATGGGAATATGTCTTATCATAGTCAATCCCAGGTCTTTAGGAGAATCCCTGTGCTACAAGGCGAGCTTTATATCTCGTGATCTCATTTTTCTCATTTCTTTTTCTGATGAAAACCCATCTGTGTCCAATAGGTTTTATACCTTTTGGTGTAATGGAAATCGGCCCAAAAACTTTTCGTTTATTGAGTGAATCTAACTCGGCTTGGATGATGCCTTTCCACTTATCCCAATCATGTCTTTTCTGACATTCAGTTACAGATTTTGGTTCAGGATCCTCAACTTCATTATCAATTTCTTTCGATACCATATCTGCAAATACATCATCAATATTTATAATCTCATCACGCTTCCAAAAATTCCCATTATTTACATAATTGATGGAAATTTCAATATTTTCATTTTGTTTCGAAACTTTTCTATCATTAGTTTAGGCCTAGTTCATTTACGCGGATCAATATGAAAAGGACTGCTCCTCTCTAGAATCCATTCAATACACCAAGGTGTATTAGTGTGGTGAATCAGTTAATATCAAATGTACCAGCCACACAACAATCATTTAATGGATTGTTCAATTTCCATCTGGTTGTGAATCAAATTTTTATATTTCACAATTAATGGATAAATGATCTTCTATCTATTCATGATGAACCATTTATCTGAATGCAAAACAATTGAACAGAGAACTTTAGTTAATCAAATATAAATTCTCATTCAAGATAAATAGTGTGAATCACATCTAAAGCAAGTTTTCATTATACACACTAACAATCTCCCACTTATACTTAAATATTTTTATTTTCTACTATACATCTTTCAATCCTTAATTCTAAAAGACTATTTCAATTCGGGAGCCACACATTTAACTCTTATTCCTTCCACGTGTCTGGTGAAGACTTTTTGCCGAAATACTCTTCGTGAAAGGATTATCTAGGTTCTCCTCTGATGAAATCTTAGCAACCTGGACGTCTCCTTTCTCTACAATATCTCATATAAGGTTGTATTTGAGTTGCATGTCTTTACTGGACTTGTGGGCTCATGGTTCCCTCGAGTTCTCTATTACACCAATTGTGACAAAAAAAATTGTGACACTCTGTGGTAAACTTGTTAGTGCTATAAACTGAAAGCTTGGCTTTGGATGATATTACACTTTTAACCTTTATGAATGAGAAACATATTAGATTAAACAAGTTCTACGTTCTATTGTTTTGCAATTAGATACTTTGGGTCATTATCGGGCGAACCAAAGATCATTCTATCAGTTACATGTAAAACAAGAATAATGGTTTACAACCTAGATGGAAATGAATACCCCATCCAAACGGTTATAGTGTGAATGGTACAGTTTGTCTTAACTGATTAGTTGCACTAGCACATTTATGTATTGAACGGGATCCCATAGAGGAGAAATTCGTTTTATACTGATCGTCGTAAACAAACTAGGCCTTGATTAATTACTACGTT
>CACSLK010000984.1:12447307-12493782 GCA_902706635.1 Striga hermonthica
GGACGAGGTTCAGTGAACTGGATTAATAGTCTCACTATCTTGGGTAATATTATTGCATGTATGGTGTGCTATTAGGATATTTAAGGTCACCATGTACGTTTAGTTTTATGAAATCCCTAGAGTGAGTTCATGAAGGATTATTATGCTAAACCCTACAGGTGGATTAAATTCCGACATAGTGATAATGTGATTAACGAGCGTTAGCTTTGGTGAAATAATAATAAATTAATTAATTCTTGATTATCAGTAATTAAATTAATATGGACATTATATCTTAAACATGGGGAGATAATTCGGGTAATTATAATTGGAGTCTCAATTGTAAATTGAGCTAGGAAAAGAGAGTGCAATAATAATATGATGGTGGCCCATAATATTTTATAATTAAGTAGCCCTATTCCTAATCTCCTAAGGGTCTATACTGTAGCTCTATATATACATCATTAAGCTAATGAGAAGGGAAGAGTTGGACAAAAATACACGCCCAAAAGCCACGCGCCTCTCCCTCTCTCTCTCTCTCTCTCTCTCTCTCTCTCTCTCTTTCAGTTTTCTCATTCAAGTTTTATCTTCTTATTGTTGCTCCACTTGTACAAGTTGAAGAGGTGTTTTGAGATATACAGTAGAATATCCCGTGGTAATTGATATAGATGTATTCATCAACACCGGAGATCAACCAAACTAGCCGTGAGCCGACCCAGTCGGACCGATAACCGCCAGCTCAGAGCAATTACCACCGACCGAAGATCCGATTGCGACCCGCCAGGGAGATCACGACAATCGTATGTCGCGACATGGCCGAGGTGACACGTCCCGGCGACACGACCCGATCGCACGTGACACGCCAACCTCACCTCTCCATTCGTGTGATCCAATTTTGTTTGTGTGTTCATCCCGATCGATCCGGTTCAGCCAGATCACCATAAATTTGAAGTCGTAAGTTTTTTACGTCAAATCATTAGATCCGTTGTGTATAGGTTTACGTTTTTTATTGAGTTCGTGATTTGTACATAACGAGATCCTCACAGATCCCAACAAGTGGTACCAGAGCACTTGGTTAATGCGTTTTGTACAAAGTTCGAATTCTTACGACTTTATTTGACAAGATGTGCTCAAACGCAGTCATATATTGGATTATATTCACATAACTCGGTTTGCAAGAATTAGTTTAATCAACTATTATGGTCGACTATGTGTTTGATGAATATTTTTGAATGTGATGTATGGTTTTAAATTTGTTTTTAAAACCTCGGACATGTTGAGGAATTTATGGATGAAAGTTTGTAATAATTATTCGCTCAGGGGTTGACCGAATAGATTTAATTATTTTTTTAGAGAACATATCTATTCGTTGGATCTGGGATTGAATTATGTAATTTTATAAATTATATTTTTCATATTGTGATTGTGGATTGATAACCAGGAGATCACAAAGAGATCAACAAACCTCGAAAATCCAACTGGACCGGAGCTCGGAAGGACAAGCACAAAACACGTAGGAATAAAAAAATAAAAAATTTCCACATTTTTCCGACCACTGGCTCCAGGCGGCGGTGGCGGGTGGACTGATTTTTACGTGATGGCCGAGCAGTACAATATCAACTACGAATCTACTGTAGTGGAAGTTCCAGTTGAACATGGAAAGAATATACAAGGTTTCCTTATGTGCATAATAGTGAATTTATTTATTTAAATTTTTATTATGTGCATTAAACATTTTATTTATTTATTTATGCCTGTTAATTAATTATTGCTTTTGCATGAAAATAATTTAGAATTGCATATTTATTTATGCATGTTAATTAATTATTGCATTTTCATGGGATTAATTTAGACTTGCATAAATATTTAAATATTTAAAAATCCTCATTTAAATTATACTAAGTCTGAGAAGGAATTTTAAGTTAAAGTTAATGTTAAAATTTTTAAGACCTCCATTTCTAATTTGTTTGTAAGTCAATTAATTAAAGTATGGGCTTTCCCACGGATGATATCACTAAGATTAATTGTAGATAATTATCAGAGCGAATTTCTATAATTAGACGGTTAGAGGAAAGCTTATGCAAGCGTACGGGCCTCCCCACGAGGGACGTATAATCAATTTTGACGCCCTCAAGATCGTGAAATTGAATTCACTTAGAATGCGATTTATTTATAAACTCTAAACTCCTCACAGGGCCCTGAATTTATTGCATGGCCAAATGAAGACCAACTATTAATTGATGGATTTCTTGAAAAACCCTTCTCTTGTGAATGTTGAGTATGTAGGGTGCACATAGCATACTTACTCACGGTGTGTAGAGATGTCGGTGGATTTAAGTTAATATTAATTTGAGGATGTCAATACTAACAATTAAATTGAATGTGTTTAATCTGTAAAATTATTTTCATGTTTCTCAGGCTTTATTCATCATGTCGTTCAATCTGTTACCTGTAATTCTAAAAGAAGATCAACTTGTTGGTCCTACTTACATTGATTGGAAGAGGAACATAGATATAGTGTTGACAGTTGAGGGTTATAAGTATGCTATCACTGAGGCTTGCCCGACAGAGCCCCCGGCCGATACTCCTGAGCAGGAGAAACGACAGTATGCCAGGTGGAAATAGACTGATGAGATGGCGAAGTGTTACATTTTGGCTTCTATGTTGAATGTTTTTTAACATCAACATCAGTCTATGAACACTGCGACAGACATGCTCCTCAATCTCAGGAATATATTCAGACACCAGTCTAGGGCTGCTAGGCAGGATGCTACGAGTGCTCTGATGAGTATGCGTATGGCCGAGAGCATACTCATAAGGGAGCATGGCGTAAAGGTTATGGTGCTGCTCAATGAGCTTGAGGTTAAAGGAGGTTTTATCGACGGAGAAATCAAGGTTGATATATGCTGCAATATCTGCCCAAGAGATTTGATCAGTTCCGGTTGAACTACAAGATGCACAAGATGCATATGGATCTTCCATAACTGCTACCAGAACTATAGTTTGTGAAAGCCTTATTCACACAGGCTCCTCAGGTGCTAGTCGCCGAGCAGGCTGGACCTTCTAGGCCTCACAAGGGCAGGAAGAGAAAGAAGTCTGCAGGAAAGGTGAAGACACAAGATGCCTCAGTTTCCCCGCGAATGGCCCCTCATGCAGTGGCAAAGAAATCAAAAGGAAGATGCCACAAGTGCAACAAGTTAGGATACTAGTATGTAGACACTGGAGCCATTGATCATGTCTGCAATCATTGTCGGGGTTCCAGGAAACCAGACGGCTGAAGGAGGGAGAGATCACCATCAACATGGGTGATACTACGAAAGTGGCAACTGTTACAGTGGGAGACTTTACTTTATCATTTGATAGTAGTAGTTTGGTTTTAAGACATTGCCTTTATGTTCCTAGTTTTTGAAAGAATCTTGTTTCAGTTTCTAAACTTGTTTTGGATGGTTTTTTATTTACGTTTGAAGACATGGTTATTATTCGTTATGGGAATTGTTTGATTTGTTTTGGTTCACTAGTTGGCAATTTATATGTTCCTATACCAAACTCCCCCACACTGCAACAAACTGAATTAAATAATGTCATGACTAAAGCTAATAATATGAAGGAATAATTGCAGATGAATCAAACATATCTTTGGCACCTTAGACTTGGGCACATCAACCTTAGGAGGATTCAAAAGTTGGTATCTAGTGGATATCTTCGTCCATTAGAAGATCATTACCCAACTTGCGCATCGTGCCTGGAAGGTAAGATGGCCATGAGGCCATTTACGGCAAAGGGGTATAGGAGCTAAGAAGTGCTAAGATTGATTCATTCTGGTTTGTGTGGTCCTATGTTGATCCAATCTAGAGAAGGTTTTGATTATTTTGTCTCTTTTATTGATGATTACTCGAGATTTGGGTACATTTATCTATTGCACAACATGTCTGAATGCTTTGAAAAACTCAAAGAGTATCGGACAGTTGCAGAAAAGCTTCATGGTAAAAGTGTCAAGTCGCTTCGATCTAATAGAGGTGGCGAACACCTCTTTGAAGAGTTCAGTACATACTTATCGGAAGCTGGAATTGAATCCTAACTGACTGCACCCGGCACGCCCCAGCAGAACAGGGTTGCAGAACGAAGAAATTGGACTCTTATGGGTCGATGCGGATGTGCATTGACTACCGAGACTTAAACAACTTAACCGTGAAGAACAAATACCCACTGCCCCAGATCGAGGATCTATTTGACCAGTTGAGGGGTGCCAACGTGTAACACCCCGCTTATCAGAGTCAATTTTTCGCAACTTCTTAATTTGAAAGTACTTATAAATTTCAAACAATCTTCTTAACTTAGCTCGGGATGCTACTAAAACTTATTCTTCTTTAAAATCTGTCTTCTTCAAAACTTGATCTAACAACTAGCTAAATATAATAAACATATTTTAATTATCAAACATATATGGAAACTTAACTTGATAAATCTTTTAAATTGGAAAATACTATCATATATGTTCAATATCTAAAAGACGTAGCGGAAATCTTATAATCATGGTATAATACAAGCCGAAACCTTATTAAAAATCCATAATAAAATAGAATTCTCGATCCACACCATCATAGCTGCTCTCACACCTATGCACCGACCCTTTTACCTGAAAATGACAATAGTGAGCGTGAGTACTAACTTATTGTTCTCCGTAAAAATCCATACCAAAGTAAACAATAATAATACTTTAGCTTGAACTTAAACTTGAACTTTAACTTTAACTTGAATATTAACTTGAACTTTAACTTGAATATTAACTTGAACTTTAACTTTAACTTTGCAACTACCGGTAACCTGGGCCGGTTCTCATATGATCACATTCTGGGGTCGCCTTCCATAGAACCCAGTCTCGACTGGGCGAGCATAATACTTTGCTTAACTTTAGGATGGCATATTAAGGCCTTGGCCTCCACCCAAAGCTTAAAACTTAAAACTTTATACACACCTCAAATATGGTATTAGTTATTATACTTAATAAATAACCAGTTTGGGTCCCCACCTTTTCTTCTTGAAAACTTTTGAAATTGTAAGTGTTGTACTGGTAGTTGTATCTGTAACTACATAAAAGTATAAACAAATATACTAAGTACTATGCTCATAGTATTCTCAATAGAATATTGAGATTCTTAATTTTAACTGATAACTTATCCGAATCTTAAAGATAATTTCGGCTATAATTCAAATGAACATTAATTCATTGAACCTTAAGTTCTTAAACTTTTACTTAATACCAAACTTAAATCATGTGAATCATAATTTTACAACTTAGATATTAATATAAAGTCATATACCATGTAATAACTTGAAAGTGAAAATAAACTAATTTCCACATAAATACATGATTCAAACTCCTCTTAAACTTACTTAGCAATAAACATGGTAACTTAAAACTCTTCAAATCATACTATGATATCTATATACTTATACTTGAAACAATTCATAGAATTGTCTTTTTAACACATTCAACTATAACTTAATTAAATACTCATATAAATCATGTCTTTAAAATCTAAGACATTGCTTATACTAAAATAACTTGTAAATGAAATTAACTAAATTTCACATAAACTTAAACATATGCTTAACTTTTATCAATCTCAAATACATGATTCATGAACTACTAAACTTGTCTTTAAACTTGCTTGTTAATGAAAATAATAACTTAATTCTCATACCATACAACTTTTAATCATAACATCAAATCATGATATTAATATGCAAAACTTGAAACAATTGTATTCTAAACTTGATCACTTTACTTATCACTTAATCATATGAGAAATTTCATACCAATTACTCTTGAAACTTTATGAAATTCATCATATATGCCATCTAATAACAATTTATTTCTCAACTTAATATCATGAAATTCACTTTGCATGCTGCCTTCAAAATCTTTATCTCAATTTATAACATGTCAAATAAATACTCCTCATGTATACAAGTATTACTCATTAATATAAGAATTTACCATATCTATTACCTTCTAACATGTAATAAAGGTGATAAAATCTCATATTAACTTAACATGTAAATTCTATTCAACTTAAACTCAATCTAATAACATGCTCAATCTTAAAACAACTTAATTCTTTTTCTCATGCATATTACAAACACATAACTTAACCTTATTGAATTCATAAACTCCATTATAACTCAACTTTAAACACCTTAACATGCATACTAATAATTAATTCAATTTAAACATGATTGAGCATAAATAAATTACCTCCTTCTTGAAAACTTGAACTTGAAAATATGCTTGAACTTGGAAACTTGCTAGAATTTGACAACTTCGATAGAACTTGATCTTAGAGACTTATTTATTCACTTCAAAATTACCTCACTTTACTATCATATCTACCACTCAAACTCTTAAATAAACTTATATAACTTGGAAATATTTTTGGTGTGAATTTTTCAGATTCTAAAGGCCCCTATTTATAGCCAAAATTTTGGAATAATTTATTTGAAGTGAAGATATTAACAAAATAAATAATTTAACTTATCAAATTAAATATTTTCTTACCTAACATTTACACCTCAGATTTTCTTAATTATATGCTCAAAAATAACTTTAGTTGCCACCAAAAACGAGATTATGACATTCTGATCACTTCTATCGGTCACACGACTCGTGTGACGTCACACGACTCGTGTCCCTTAGTCACACGACTCGTGTGAAAAAGCCATAGCTAAATTTCTGTCGGTCACAACCCACACGACTTGTGTCCCTTAGTCACACGACTCGTGTGACTTGTCACACAACTCGTGTGATCCTGCCGACACTTAACTTTAATGATACTTTGAGCCACACGACTCGTGTGACTTGTCACACGACCCGTGTGCCTTCACACGACTCGTGTGGCTACCCACACGACCCGTGTGACTTGAAAACTTCAATTTCTTAACTTGCTTAGCTTCAAAATAACTTAATCTTGAAAATAAACTGATACTTAATACTACTAACTGAATGGGTCTACCCCCCTTAAACTATTTCCGTCTCGGAAATACTGAAACTGAGATATATACTTATCTTTATATATCAAAACTTACTGATTCTAAATCCAATCATGCTAAAGCGCATAATTTGAATATACATGTATCATCAATACTTGAAAAAAATTACCAACTTGGGAGGTAAAACGTAATGTTAAAATACCTCTTCTACTTATTTTAAAAAAACTTCGAACTTATAAAACTTACCTTTCTTTCAAAACGACACTTCTCATTAGTCGAACTTTAAAAAAAAACTTTACTGAAATCTCAAAATGCATTACTTATCCATACTTCTGCCAATAATAAGCAGTCTTAAAACTTACTTGAATTTCGACTTACTTACTTAACTATTTCTTTGATCATTTTCCATCATAATGATGGTAATGCAAAACACTTTAACTTGACTCGGAACATGATTATGTGGTACTTTGCATGTGATGTACCCACTACCCGGGGCCCTTCGGGTATGGAACATTTATATGTATGTACTCACAGTGTCAATATTATCTGCAAAAATTTTATATACATTAGTATCTCAACTGAACAGAACTTATTTTTGCGTCGGAAATTCTCTCGATCAAGTATTACTATCAATACTGACTTAAATATAGCCAATACTTGGTTGGACTTTACTACACTGCTGCAACATAAATTACCCAATTACTGAACATACCACATTTCACCTATCGAGGTGAATTTTTATTTTCTTCAATCATGCTGACCGACACTTCTCAACTTCTCAATAATCAATCTTCAATTATTGCTGACATCTGATTAATGCGCATTCATTACGTATGACCTACTATCATTTTCTTTCTTCCGGCTGCATTAAATGCATACTGGCTGCATGCTCTGACATTATGAATATAATAATGCCAAACTCTATCTCCAGAAACTTACCTTATAAGCTTCGATCTTCTATAAACCGGCTTACTAATTCTTCAGTATTCTTCAGCAATGGTCCGATACAACTAATGGATTCAGCACTTTCAAATATTCTCAAATCATATTCCTTTTTTCCTTTAAATATCATAAAAAGGATTTATCGATCTCGAGTGGAAAGATTGAGAGTGCTAATGATCCACAATATTCCAAATGATATACGATGGTTGATTGAAGCAAACGTTCGACTCTCTGGCGAATTTCCAAATTCTTATAAATATCTTCCAGGTATGGGTAGAAGTACTCTTGCCAAGAAACGTAGAGCAAAATGAATAGGCGGCTGCTATAAATGTGCTCGATGGAACTGCGACACTCGATGGAACTCGGTGGGCTTTGCATCCAAAAATCGAGAAGATAAAATAACTTTCATAAGAACTGGTTTGAACAATGAATCTCTGGATCAAACCCTTCAACAAATTCTCGAGACACATCCCAGTGGATATGTGCATCGAGAACTTATGTCTTTATGGGTCTGTTTCAAAGATGAACAGAACCGCTATAGTCTCAAAAATATTGTTGCTAAAGATCCTATTTGCAACATTCATCTCAGTTAACTCCCTTATTAAGAGGTATCTGATTTCTTCTGATAATATAACTCATAAAATGCTCAACTGCTTTCTTGTCTGCTACCTTGGTTATAATAACCATTTTTTCTTTCTTTAAATGTCTTCTCCTATCTTCAATTCGAGTATCTCTCTACTCCAAATGAAGACTTCTGAATCTTCTCAAGTTACAAAGGTTCTTTCTTCTATAGAAACCATTTGTGTTCTTGGAGGATCTAAACTTGTATCTTCTTCTCAAAATATTGATATTGTATCCCAACTAGTGCGAGAATTGGGAAAACAAAAGATCAATTTACTATATGGAGGAACTGACCTCACTTTCTTTGATAATCTGCTTTTGGCTGGTAAATGCTTTGATGTTGAAGTGAAACACGTTCTTCCTTTTCACAGAGCTCCTTCACAAGTTCTCAAAGATTCTACCTGTCTGATACTTTCTAACTCTTTTTATGATTGCACCATGTTTATGTTGAGCCTTAGTGATGCTTTCATCGTACTTCCTGGTGGTTATAAAACTTTAATGACCATGTTTAATATTTCTTCTTGGGCTGATATGAAACTCCATAGTAAACCTATTGGTCTATTAAATTCTCATCATATCTTTAATGGCTTTCTTGGTTTTCTTGATGATAGTGTATTTCAGACTTTTATTTCTGCTTCTTCTAGAGAGATTATCCAATGTGCAGATACTGCTGCTGGACAATTTTACGACTATTCGGAATTCGTACGCAGATCTTTCGCATAAGTTGCGCACCTCATTAATTTATTGCTTTTTCGCAAGTGAGGATTTTGTCTCTGCATTTATCATGCAGGAAAAAAACAGTGATCTCTAACAATTTAACGTCTGCACCATTCATCTACTGCATTTTTCTGTTTTTTTTAGTTCTTTTTGTTGTTCACTTATTTGAATGGCTAGCAACCGTGTTAGAGTATTGGTACACTTTGGTGGTTCGTTTTGTGAGGGTTCATATATTGGTGGAGTGGCAGAACTGATGAGAATAATTTACGGCCGCAAATATATTCTGAAGTAGTTTCTCGTGCTCAAGCATTATTGAAGGTCGATCCTTGTAATTTTGAGTACATATTGTGGGCAGTATTTGATGGAAGGGAACAAGTTGTGAAGATGAAAATCAAATCCAGTGAGGATATCTTAGAGTTGATTGAAGAACAAAGAAATCCTAACATTTACGTGGAGTTGGAGAAGCGAGTAAATGTAGGGATTCCGGGGACGGCGCAACAAAGATTCACGCAAATGATGGCGTTCCAAGGTGTATTTCCGAGTTCTTTTGGTGTTGGTAGTTCTGCATTTTCCCACGAGGCCCCATATTCACATCAAGTAGGCCCTAATTCATTTACACATACTGGATATCCTCGAGGCGCTGATGATCAAACCTCGGGTTGTTCGAACCAACCAGGCCATTCTCATGACGATGACAATAATGATGACCAAACCAACACGCACAATGGTGACTCAGGCGACGAAGACAAAGAGGTCCATGAGAAGCAAATGTTCGTAATCCAGGTAAAATTGTCGAAATCGGAATTGTGTTGACCTGCACACATCACACATTTCCCATAATAATCGCACAATTGAGTTGATTGCGCGATTTGCATAACATGTCCCATAATAATCTCACAATTAGGTTGATTGTGTGATTCGCATAACATGTAACATAATAATCGCACAATTAGGTTGATTGTGCGATTCGCATAACATGTCCCATAATAATCGCACAATTGGGTTGATTGTGCGATTCCCATATCATATCCCATAATAATCTCACAACTGGGATGATTCGCCTAGTCTTCAACCGCATAATTAACGAATCGTATATCCAAATCGAAAGCCGCATAATTTACGACTATCCGCCATTTTTTTCGCATATCCATATGGACCGCATTGATTGATTGTCTGCACCGCATATCGAAATTGAAAGTGCTTCGCATATTATTCGCATACGTTACACACCGCATTGATTGATTTTCTGCACCGCATATCCAAATCGAAAATGCTTCGCATATTGTTCGCATAAGTTACGCACCGCGTTGATTGATTGTCTGCTTTTACACCTAAAAAACAATGACGATTTTCATGCTTCCTCATTTAGTTGTTGAGTTGATGTATATCTACCTAGCCTTAAATGCTATATGTATTTATAACCTTTCATTCTCTTTGTTGAAGAGGCGACCTTTCACTTCTCAAAACCCTATCTTTCCATCGCAGCCAAAAAAAAAAAAACCAAGGAGGCGCACGTTTTCAAAAAAAAATGGAAAGGATTTCACCCTATGACTGGACAGAGGAGGAGGAACGTATTTGCTACCAAGTGTTTTTCAAATGGTGTCGTCAGAAGGCAGACATACACAAAGGCCATGTGCTCAATTCCTTGTGGGCAGAAATTTCAATAGTCCTGAACCAATGCCTGAGTTATGCATGTTATGACGTTTATTTCGAGCACAACGCAACGGCGATAGACTTGGAGGGCGGGCCTGGTGCTTCGGTTGACGACCCAATCTGGGAGGAAGAAATAGATGATGACGGTGATTATCGGATCCATCAGCCACCACCAAACACTGAAGTCATCAATCTCGACCCTTAGAATCCACTGGACATGTAATCAAAAGTTGTTTGGCTTATTTTGTTGGACTCACTGCAATAATAATAAATATTTTTTTCTTCTGTCAAGTACGTGTTTGTTTAATCATGATTCATATGTCAAAACAAAACAATATGTTGCATGGACAATTAAACTATAAATGTCCGTGAACAGAGTTTTCCCAACAAAATCAGCGACAATATTCGAAGGGAAAATATTATTGAAAGGAAATTCGCAGAACTGTGAACAAAGTGCGATAATCGCATTGTTTTCGCATAACGTAAAGAAAAAATAAATAAAAGTAATTTATATTTTTTAATCGCATATCCAGGCCAGATCAACCGCATCATCATTTAGGATATGTGAAAAAACTGTCGCGTAATTAGATTATCGCATATCCAAACTGCATCATTTATGAGTATGTGACTATGCGGCATATGTTCGCATAATTTACGATTCGCATATCCAAATCTATAAGGCTTAGATAACTATCGATTATGCCTAATGTTTTCGCATAGTTACGAATCGCATATCCATATAAAACTCGCTTAAATGTATCAATATGCAAACACATTTCGAATAGTGTTACACACCGCTTTTTTTCACCTAATAGTTTTTTTTTTAATTTATTAATTTAGTCAAAGAACAAGAATTTTCCAAAAATTATTATTTACCAACTCTCAAAAAATATACGACGTTTGTATGTCGCAATTTTGTACGTCGTAGAATAGAAAATTTACAAAAACAAACATAAAAAATTATATGTTAGTCGTTATTGTAATAATGTTATGCGGTTTTTATGCGGAATTGTTTCGAGTAATAATCGCAGGTTCATTGACCTAATAGTAGTAGTTTTCAATTTATTAGTAATTTAGTCACATACAAAAAACTTTTCAAAAATTAATTTTATAAAATTAATCATTTACCAAATCGGGGACAAATATGCGACGTTCGTATGTCACAATTTCGTATGTCGATGAATAGAAAATTTACAAAAACAAACACAAAAAATTTTATTTTATTCGTTATAGTACGAGTGTTATGAGGTTTTTATGCGGAATTATTTCAAAGTAATAATCGCAGGTTCATTCATCTAATAGTATTCTTCAATTTATATTTAATTCACAGACAAAGAAATTTCCAAAAAATAAATATTTTTATTAATTATGCACCAATTCTGCGAATGATATGCGACGTAGTCTTAAATTTATATTTAATTCACAAAAAAAGAACTTTCAAAAATAAATATTATAATTAATTATGCACTAATTCTGTGAAGATATGCGAAGTAGTCTTAAATTTATATTTAATTCACAGACAAAAAAATTTCCAAAAAATAAATATTATAATTAATTATGCACCAATTCTGCGAATGATATGCGACGTAGTCTTAAATTTATATTTAATTCACAGACAAAGAACTTTCCAAAAAATAAATATTATAATTAATTATGCAATAATTTTACGAATGATATGCGACGTAGTCTTAAATATATATTTAATTCACAGACAAAGAAATTTCTAAAAAATAAATATTATAATTAATTATGCACCAATTCTGCGAATAATATGTGACGTATGTATGTCGCAATTTTACATCGACTCAACTACTTTACATCGAATAATTTTTTATAATATAAATTATACACCAATTAGGCGAATGCTATGCGACGTATGCATGTCGCAATTTTACATCGACTCAACTACTACTTTACCCCGTGCTACGTTCAGTAATAAGTTTCAGTGACCATAACCGATCCAGAAGTTCTGGATTGTCCCATTTGCTTTGAACCTTTAAGCCCTCCAGTATATGAGGTATTACTTAAACCTCAGTACTACGTTCACCGTTTTCTCATATAAGCAGTCTGACTTTCGTCAGTGGCCGGCTGAGGATGAGCGGCAGAATTGGGTTGAGGAGTCTAGGGGTCTTTGCAAATGAGGTACGGGATCTTTTCGCCATTGTTTGTGGAAAGTATACTTTTAGAGCTAATGGCGCTGAACTAGTGTTAGAAGGGATAGGTCTGTGAGTTGAAAGAAATCGCCAATCCCTTGTTTGAATTTCAATCTCCGTTTTCATATATGTCTTTGCCAGTGAATTTTGTACACCAGTTGAAGAAAACGGAAAACAGGATTTATATCAATGGTCTGACTCCTGATAAAAAAGTAGTATACCACGGAAGAACAAGCACCTTGGTCTTTGAAGGCGTGCTCCCTCTCGCCGTCATAGGTGCCTCAATCTAGTAAACCCCGGAAGACCAAGCAATTCACCGGAGATTCCATGTCTTCCCAAACACATGGTCACCAACAACTTTTTCAGCTTCCAATGTTTTTAACTTTAATGTGAGGTGACCATGTGCCTGGGCAGACGTGGCATCTCCAGGGCGAGTGCTTGGACTCTCGGGGTACACTAGATTGAAGAGGCTACGACGGGGAGAGAGAGAGATCACGTCCTCAAAGACAACAGGAGGATCAGGACCCATCTCTCAATTCTTCACCCTTCGATTTTTCTCAACAAATCTGTGCAATGAAGAAACTTCATTGACCGGCATGTTGAGGAAAATCGAGAGTTGAAGAATGTTGAGAAAAAAGTACTGGTCCTAATTAAATTGTCTCATCTCAGCTACATTTTATAGAAGATTCAAGAAGATATCTATCCTCCTTGATACGCGCGCCGTTATTAATTTGTCGAAGACTGAGGGGACGTTTCGGAGTGACTCTTCAAATTCGCAGAACTAAGAATAAAATGCGATGAATCGCACTTCATTTGCATAACTTTATGATAATAAATGATTTCGCATATCTGGTTAAAGAAGATATATATCCTCCTTGATACGCGCACTGTTATTAATTTGTCAAAGACTTGAGGGGACGTTTCGGAGCGACTCTTCAAATTTGCAGAACTGCGAACAAAATGCGATGAATCGCACTTCATTCGCATAACTTTATGACAATAAATGACTTCGCATATCTGGTTAAAGAAGATATCTATCCTCCTTGATACGCTGGCCGTTATTAATTTGCCAGAGACTTGAGGGGACGTTTCGGAGCGACTCTTCAAATTCCCATCACTGCAAACAAAATGCGATGAATCAACTTCATTCGCATAACTTTATGACAATAAATGATTTCGCATATCTGGCTAAAGAAGATATCTATCCTCTTTGGTATGCGCGCCGTTATTATGCGCCGAGGACTGAGGGGACGTTTCGGAGAAGAGGCGACTCTTCAAATTTGCAGAACTGCGAACAAAATGCGATGAATCGCATTTTACTCGCATAACATATTGACAGTAAATTGCATTCTGTTTCGCATATCTGTTTAAAAACATATACGTAAAATAAAAAATTGTTTTTAATGCGCCGATTGTCATTTAATTGAGAGTCGAAAAGATGCAACCTGCCAACCTTTATTCGCAGCACGACGAACAATGTGCGATAGATCGCATATCATTCACATACCTGAAATTATGGAGGGAAAAAATCCCGCCCAATGAATTACTAATAGAAGAAAGCTTAATCTTAGATAAAATGTTTATTAGGAGTTAAGGTATATAGATAAATATGATTTAATGTGAAATTGATTGACAATAGAAGAAAGCCAACTTATTAAAAAAATATAACAATGTTCAAACTCAATTTTAAATAAAATGTTTATTAGGAGTTAAGGTATATAGATAAATATGGTTTAAGGTGAAATTGACAATAGAAGAACGCCACTTATTAAAAAATATAATAATGTTCAAGCTCAATCTTAGATAAAATGTTTATAAGGAGTTAAGGTATATACATAAATATGGTTTAATGTAAAATTGATTGACAATAGAAGAAAGCCAACTTATTAAAAAATATAACAATGTTCAAACACAATTTTAGATAAAATGTTTATTAGGAGTTAAGGTATATAGATAAATATGGTTTAAGATGAAATTGACAATAGAAGAAAGCCAATTATTAATAAAAATATAATAATGTTCAAGCTCAATCTTAGATAAAATGTTTATTAGGAGTTAAGGTATATAGATAAATATGGTTTAATGTGAAATTGATTGACAATAGAAGAAAGCCAACTTATTAAAATATATAACAATGTTCAAGCTCAATTTTAGATAAAATGTTTATTAGGAATTAAGGTATATAGATAAATATGGTTTAAGGTGAAATTGACAATAGAAGAAAGCCACTTATTAAAAAATATAATAATATTCAAGCTCAATCTTAGATAAAATGTTTATCTGGAGTTAAGGTATACAGATAAATATGGTTTAATGTGAAATTGATTGACAATAGAAGAAATCCAACTTATTAAAAAATATAACAATGTTCAAGCTCAATTTAGATAAAATTTTTATTAGGAGTTAAGGTATATAGATAAATATGGTTTAATGTGAAATTGACAATAGAAGAAAATCACTTATTAAAAAATATAATTATGTTCAATCTCAATCTTAGATAAAATGTTCTTTAGGAGTTAAGGTGTATAGATAAATATGATTTAATGTGAAATAAATTGACAATAGAAGAAAGCCAACTTATTAAAAAATATAACAGTGTTCAAGCTCAATTTTAGATAAAATGTTTATTAGAAGTTAAGGTATATAGATAAATATGGTTTAATGTGAAATTGACAATAGAAGAAAGCCACTTATTAGAAAATATAATAATGTTCAAGCTCAATCTTAGATAAAATGTTTTTTAGGAGTTAAGGTATATAGATAAATATGGTTTAATGTGAAATTGACAATAGAAGAAAGCCACTTATTAAAAAATATAACAATGTTCAAGCTCAATCTTAGATAAAATGTGGATTATGAGTTAAGGTATATAGATAAATGTTGTTAGTGTGATTATTATGTTTGAAAGTGATAGAAGAAAGCCACTTATTAAAAAATAATAATGTTCAAGCTCAATCTTAGATAAAATGTGGATTATGAGTAAAGGTATATAGATAAATATTGTTAATGTGATTATGTTTGAAAGTGATAATAGAATAAAGCCACTTATTAAAAATTGTAACAATATTCATTTATATATTATTAACGGTAATTTAAAGAATAAATTACATTATAACATAAGATATAATATTGGTTTAGGGTTTAGGGTTTAGGGTTAGGGTATGTGAAGGGGGTATGCGAAATCTCATACCCCATTCGCACTTCTATTCGAAAGTTATTTTTTATTTCTTTCATCTTTCAGTTATGCGAGGGGGTATGCTAATTGTCGCATATTGCTTGCATACTACCCCCTTTCGCACTTCTACTCGAAAGTTGATTTTTTATTTATATCATCTTTCATTTATGCGAGGAGGTATGCAAATTACCGTATATTGCTCGCATACCCCCTTCACACTTCTACTCGAAAGTTTATTTTTTATTTCTGTCCTTTCAGTCATGCGATTGGTTATGCGAATTTCTGTATATTGCTCGCATACTACCCCCTTTCGCACTTCTACTCGAAAGTTGATTTTTTTATTTATATCATCTTTCATTTATGTGAGGGGGTATGTGAATTACTGTATATTGCTCGCATACCCCCTTCGCACTTCTACTCAAAAGTTTATTTTTTATTTCTTTCGTCTTTCATTGTTGAATTTAGTTTAATTTTTTTTCTTTCAGGTATGAGAATATACTCATACATACATACATACATACATACATATAACAAATAATAAAATGCAACAAACAACAAAAATATAATAAAATGCTAAAAAATAAAAAAAAATGTATTACATGATTCATTAATAATCTGGGACGGGAACTGTGTCTCCATCTGTATTAAACTCAAAAATTTTCATAGCCAATTGTTGCCTCATTTTCTCAGCCCACTGCTTGTTAGACTTGGCTCTGTGACTCGTCCCCGTTATCAATGCTCTTACCATCTCCACAACGCATACACCACAAGAAATTTTGTCATGTTGCAAAGTAGTATCTTTGGGCCCCATGAATTTCAATTCGAACTTTTCTCTCACTCCCTCTACTCCCTCATACGCGGCAATCAGTGGAATTCCTTTTTGGATCTTTTGGAGTCCTTTGACGCGTGATTCGCGAATGTGCTCGTTCTTTTTTTGATACGTTTGCCGTAGGGGGTCAAACACACGTATCGTCCTCTCGCGTAAAAAGATCTGGACATTCACGTAGTGGTTGGACAAATTCACTACTCCAATAATCTGTTGCATTGAGTTGTGAGAAATTCACTAATTGTTTTAGGAAAGTTTGCAATATTAATTGATTCAGAATCATTGAAAACTTACAAATTGAATGTCCCTCCAACGATACGGATTCCCCCAACCGCTGACCCCCTCATCCGCAATGCGAATCAAAGATCGGAGGGTCTCCGATTCCGGGTCCACTTCCCCCTTATCGATCTCCTTCTCCAATTTCTCCAGCATCAACTATATAAAATACAACAAAATAATAAATAATAATGTTATTAATATAATTATTAATAAAAATGGAATAACAAGGAAAATAGAAAGGATTAAAATAATATCACAAAAAACGTAGTCGGCACGATGGTATAAGTGTCCAACATCTTCATCGTTGACTGCAACTTCAAAAATTGTGGATTGCTTTGCATAATCCCCAAGTATGCATTCACGTGCTGTTTATAAAATCAAACCAAACATCATCCATCAATTCATTTTTATACGTTAAGATATTACAAGACAAACATATGCATACCCCGTCCAACATCATTTCATCCACATTAAGCAACAGCTGAAACCACTCCCGGCCCACCTCATATAAAACGCCGACATTTCTCATATTAAATAATATAATAAAAAGTTATTTTTTTTTTAAATATAAACAATCAAAGATCTTTTGGATGTACTTACATTTCTTGTCTTCGGATGCAATGAACTGATCAAACGCGCGCTCCTTTCTGGCATACCGTCAGTAGTCCTCGGGTAGATATGGACTTACAATAGCACGTCCTGGTCGTCTTTGTCGATCAACTTTAATCTCGAAAGATGAGGACTGCGGATAAGGAGAGGTGGAATCGACGACTGCCTTGGGGAGCGGGTTGGGGACGAGGGGTGTCTCGGAGGTGGAGGTGGGATCGACGGCTGCCTTGGGGAGCGGATTGGGGACGAGGGGTGTCTCGGAGATGGGAGTAGAGGAACGCTGTCTCTTACGAGAGGGGGTGACGGTTGTCTCGGAGGGGGTGTGGGAATGCTGCCTATCATGGGAGGGGGAGAGGGCGGAGTGTGAAAAAACCGTAGCTACAACAAGTATTTTCCCAATCCACACGACTCATGTCACTATCTACACGAGTCGTGTGGCCTCGACTGTGCCTGTTTTTTGCCGTTATTCGTCTCGATTCTGTTTTCAAAACAACCAACTAAACCAAAATTACACCAACAAATCTAATCAACCTTATACCCTAAATACCATCCAAACAAATTCAAATAAAATAAACCATCCAAACAAAACAAAATAAACAATCCAAACAAATCTAATTAAACACTAATAAATCTAGTTTCCCCACACAACACGAAGTCTAGACCTATCGGTGGGAGGATGCGAGGACGGACACTCTTCCACAACATGATAAGGATTACCACATCTAGAATACTGTCTCCTATCATTTCTACGGCGTGCCCAACGATCCATTTGCATAGCGTCTCATTTACTTATGACCGGGTCCAGGCTTCAAGATGATCCTCTCCCAATGTGGTATCAAATTCCATTCGACCGACGCCCATGTAGCCGAATTACCAATCGGAGTAAAACTCTGGTAACACAAAACTTCCCGACTGGCTGGAACTTGAGTTTTCGCCTTCTTTCTCTCCGGTTGAGCGTCGTGCACCTACAAAGAACTCTCACACTGGAGGGGTTTTCCGGTGAAGAGCCTCCGAAGCTTAAGTCAGTGTATTGTTTAATCAATTCTCAAGAATAAGTAATGGAATAATCCCCTTGAAGAAGAAAGGCTCACCCCCTTTATATAGGGGCGAGATACCTGCCCTAGGGCTGCCCGGATCTGATGAGCTGTCTGCACTAACTGCCCGTCTGTACACACCATACGCGTGTGTCAGATGTAGCCGTCTCCACTATCGCCTGCACCAATCCCCTTTGGACGCGTGTCCTCCTGCACAAGGGGTAGGCTGTCAGAGGTGGTTATCGCTATCAACCACTGCCTTCTCGACACGTGTCCCCCTGCACATGGGGTAAATATTCTCCTGGAATTCAGTTAGAAGCTCTCTTACGCGCCTGTGACTAGGCCGATCAGTGTAGTGTTAAGTCCTCAAAGTGGTCGACCTGTCGAGGCCGACTGAACTACTTCAATCGTTCATCTGGTCGAAGGATAGTTTGGTCGACAGCTTTGCTGGTCGACTGGTTAACTGCTCGATTTTCTTGACTTTCTCGACCGGTCAATAGACCGGTTTAACCTTGTGTGTATAATATCCAATATCATCTAGTCCCCCCCACTCTTGTCTAGCCTGAATGACACGATCTAAGAGTGAATTCGTGCCTATCGACCTCCTGGATAGCATGGTGTCCGATATCGACCATCTGATGAATTTCCCGCTTATCTTTCAAACAACACTTCATTAATTGCCAGAGATAAGGTCGCCTGTCACATGTACTTTTTGCCGCGCCCGCTTTTCTGCCACGCGTCGCGTCTACCGCGTTTGTCACGCGTTTTAATGATAGCGTCTCCTCGTATAATGCGCCCATTTTGGGTGCTGTGTAAATTAATGCTTTCTACCGTTAGATCTGGCTTTAATCCGACGATCCTCATCCTCCACCCTTTAACTTACCCCAGTATAAATTGTATACTTATAGAAATTTTCCGATTTTTCTACCTTTGTGAATTTTAGGCTCTTCTGTGCTTAAAATCTCCTCTGCGAAAAACCCTGATCCTTTTCGGCGGTTTCCCTTGCGATCTTCGAGTTCTTCCAAACCTCTCATCCGCAGTTATGAGTAAGTCGCTTCTCGCCTGATTTTACGTTTCTCATATCTGAGCTTTTGTGCTTTGAATTTTTTGAATTGGGTGTCAAAAGTTTGTTGTTTGGGTGTTTTGGGTCTGTGTGTTGAATGTCTGTCCCTGCTTATTAATCACTGCGAATTTACCCTTTCCCTTCGAAAATCCTTCGAAATCCCTGTTTTCCTTCTTTAATTTCTGCAAAATCGCCTCTCCGTAGAACCCTAACTCAGAAATCTTCTTCTTCTTTTTCTTTTTTCTTGTTTTCAGATCCTGCTACTTCGACCACCTCATCTGACTCGGTTCAAATCTTGCCCTCAGCCCTCGAAGCTGTTCCTCTTTCTATCCTTCGGCCCGGCGATACCGTTCTAACCCGTGTTTTCACCGCCCATATTGCTTCTTCCAATTCCAGGGACACTATGGATAACGTTCCTCTTCGCCACCGTCGACCTGCCCTCGGTGCTTTAGACGAGCCCGAGGAGGACGAGATCATTTCTCCTCAACCCACATCTGCTCCTTCTTCAAACATTCCTCCTTCCTCTTCTCAACCTGGTACTTCTAACTCTCCTTCCTATAAGGCCTCGACCAAAAAACTCTCTAAGGCTTCTTCGAGGCGTGCATCTTCTACTTCTCTTTCCCATCCTTGGTATGATCCTGAAAAGATCGGCCAACCTCTCGGTTGGGCGTTCTTTAGCTCTTCTTCCTCTGATAAATACGATCATCCTTCGAGGGACTGTTATACCTTTTTCAAAATCCAATTTAAGCTTGGCCTTCGCTTTCCCCTGTGCCCTGAACTTCTTCAGATTTTTGAATGGTTCGGGCTTTCTCTGCACCAACTCCCCCCAAACGCCATTCGTTTTATGACCATCTTTATTATCCTCTGTCGCGTTCGTTTAGGTCGATTCGACCTAGATTTCTTCCATTATTGCTACGTCCCTTCTAAGCAAGGTCGTGGCCTCCATTTGAAGAGCCGCAATGGCGCCCACTTTATCAATGAGATCCCCTCCAATCTCCCCAAGTGGAGTGATAAGTTTATCTTCGTCCAGCCCGATGCTCCTTTTCCTTGGCTGTCCGTCCCTTGGGTCAAGGAGGTTTCGCGAGAGGCGGCTTCAGCCCCTCCTCCCAACCCACTATTCGACCAACGGGTCTTCACTTGGAACTCCAAGTCTGTTGCGTCCGAGAAACTTCTTAGGGATGAGAACCTCCTTCACTATTGTGGTCTTCTCTGCCACAAGACTTGTCCCCCTCCCAGTGATGAGATCCTCGATCTTATCCGGATCGAGAATGACCCAGGTAATCTTCGACTAAATCGTTCAAATGCCTCGACATCCTTCTGTGTTTGTTTTAATTATCCTTTGTTAATGTTTTTGTTATTTTCTTGCAGAGGTGGCAAGTTTCAACATTCCCCCGAGGAAGACCCCCCTAAAAAAGAAGTCAGGGGCTGCCTCTGGCTCCATTGGCGACAAGGCCGAGGGATCGGCCACCTCGAGCGGGTCTCGACCGGACCCGCAGCAGCGATCACCTCCGCGAGAGACTCCCTTAACTCCACCACCACCACCGTCAAAGGAACAACAACATCAACAACAGCAGCAACAGCGACAACATCAACAAATGCGCCAAACTCCTCCACCTCCTCCTGGTAAAACTCCTCAACCCTCTTCTACCTCAGCTGCCCTAACCAAGTCCTCGACCACTCCAAGGTCGATGATCGTCACCCGAAAACCACTGACCACCGCCAAAAGTCCGACGGCCGCCATCAAAAGCATGACGACCGCCATAAAAAACATGACCCTCGAGTTTCTAATCCCAAAGATGCCCCTTCCTCCAAATCCACACACAAAACTTCCGAACCTAATACCTCGTCCAAAATCAAGGCCCAAGAAAAGCCTCCACTCGACCAACAGTCCCTCAAGACCCAATCCGCTGGCTCGACCAAGGCATTGGTCGAGTCCAGCGGTCAAGCCGACACGGGACGCGAGGTGGCCTTGGGTAAACGATCTCGCACCGATCAGGGCGAGGTTGTCTGGAAGCGGGGGCGCAATAGTTATCTTCCCCCCGACCCCCTCGCCACGAAACCGATGTCCCTGATGTCGGCCTCCGTGAATGAGGTGGCCGACCGTCTCGAGGGTGCCCTCTTCGAGGACGATCGTAAGAAATTCGGCCCCACACTGCCAGAATTTGGGGATCAGCTTTTTCAGTGGCTTGCCCAGGTATTGCTTTCCTCGCGTTTGCCTATATTCTTCTCTATCATCTACCTGTTACGCATGCATTGAATTGTTCTCTTTTCGTCGATTATAGGGCTTGGTCCAATTCTTGCCTACGGCCAGAGAGGCTCGAGACAGCTCCAGAAAGTCCATAAAAAGCCTCGAGGGCACCATTGGCTTTCTGCCGGATAAGAATTCGACCCTTCTGCAGCATAATGCCAAGCTCTGTGAGACGCAAATAGAGCAGAAGGCTGAGTTCGACGCAAGCTTAAGTCCCTTGATGAAGAGCTTAGTAACAAAAATAAGGCTCTTGCGGAGAAAGATGTTGCTTTTGCAGTGAAGGAGGCAGCGGTGGCGGAGAAGGAGGCCCTGCTGAAGGAGAAAGAAATGGCGCTCGAGCAAGAATGGGCTGCTCGAGCTGAGGCGGAAAAGGCTCGTGGTGAACTGGAGGCCACCCTGACCAAGGAAAGGGTTGGCCATGCTGAGGAAAAACAATGCTACGCTAATGCTACTGCTCTTCGAGCAAGGCAAATGCTCTGGGCGACAACGATCGGGCAGCTCTTCCTCCGTGAGCATCGCGCACAAGTGGTGGCTGACTTCATGCAGTCGCCACAATTTCTCAAGGAGGTTCAAGATTTTGGGGTGGACTGCTTCCCAGTTTGCCCTACAGAAGGCCGGCGAGCAGTTCGTCGAGGATGACTTCGAGCAGCTCGACCCCGGGGTTATCTGGGATGCCTTACCAAAGGTTCCCTCTGGCTTTCGTGGGGATCCTACTATGCCCCTCGAGCATGAGTGATGGTCGGGGCAGCTCGAAAGAACCTTAGGCCGATCGGATATTTTGAAGAAGACTTTCGCTCTGCCCGATGATGCTACTCCCCCAGCTGCCATGTTGGTCGCAATGGCTGAATCTATTCGACGAAGCCCACTTAATGAGGCCTGCGACTCGATCTCTGGCACCAGCCCTCAGCTCGATCCAAATGCCAGCTCGAGCAACGCCGACTCGACTGTCGTCCCTCCTCCGTAGTGTAGTGTTGTATTTTTCAGTTTCCATTTGTGTTTGGATGAATTTCTGTAATGTGTGAACTCCTCTCGATCTCATGATCTTCTTGGAATGAAAATGTTTTGGTTGATTTATTTCTATCTTTGACGATTCTTGTGATGACCTGACTTGATACACTTGTGTGACTTCTTAACGAGGTAACTTGAGTGGACTCATATGCCATTAACACATTTTCTGTCTTTTAGCTTGTATCTATCCACGTAGTTATAAATTTCGAACGCATGCCCACCCTCAAAGGAGTGGTCGTTACATACGACCGTCCAACCTCATGGCCTTATTCGTGATGGATTTTTATTTTTGAACACATGCCCACCCTCAAAGGGGTGGTCGTTACATGCAACCATCCAGCCTCATGGCCTTATTCATGATGGATTTTTATTTTTGAACACATGCCCACCCTCAAAGGGGTGGTCGTTACATGCGACCATCCAGCCTCATGGCCTTATTCATGATGGATTTTTATTTTTGAACACATGCCCACCCTCAAAGGGGTGGTTGTTACATACGACCATCTAGCCTCATGGCCTTATTCATGATGGATTTTTCCTTCGAGCGCATGCCCACCCTCAAAGAAGTGGTCGTTACATACGACCATCCAGCCTCCTGGCCTTATTCGTGATGGATTTTTATTTTTGAACACATGCCCACCCTCAAAGGGGTGGTCGTTACATGCGACCATCCAGCCTCATGGCCTTATTCATGATGGATTTTTCCTTCGAGCGCATGCTCACCCTCAAAGGAGTGGTCGTTACATGCGACCATCCAGCCTCATGGCCTTATTCATGATGGATTTTTATTTTTGAACACATGCCCACCCTCAAAGGGGTGGTCATTACATGCGACCATCCAGCCTCATGGCCTTATTCATGATGGATTTTTTTCTTCGAACACATGGAGTGGTCGTTACATGCGACCATCCAGCCTCGTGGCCTTAATCATGATGGATTTTCTGCATATGACCTGTCATCGGGGTTAATCCAGGAATTCCAGCTATATAAAATAATTCACTAGACAATAAATTGTAGAAATTCCAGGGCGCCATTTCATTGATTATCAAGTAAAGGAGTTCATTACATTTGTTCCAGCGAGTTTCTTAATAAATAAAAGGGAAAGAAAAATTTTAAGCATAATATTTCTTCAAGTTAGCCACATTCCATGACCTGGCTAGAGACCTTCCTTCCACATCTTTTAAGAAGTATGCCCCTCCAGCATGGACTTTTTCAACCAGGTATGGTCCTTCCCAGTTCGGCTCCAGTTTTCTAACGTGCTTCAATACATTGACTCTTCTCCACACAAGGTCGCCCACCTGGAATCTTCGTACCTTCACCTTCCTATCATGCGCTGCTCGCATCCTCTACTTGTACGCCTCGACTCTGATTGAGGCCTTCTCTCGAAGCTCCTCGATTGTGTCGAGAGCTGCCATCATCAAATGTTCATTCTGCTCTCGATCATATGTGCTCGATCTTTGGGACTGAACTTCGACCTCTACCGGCAACAAAGCTTCCATTCCATAAACCATACTGAATGGTGTTTCTTCAGTGGTCGATCGGGGCATTGTTCTGTATGCCCATAGCACCGAAGTAAGTTCATCCACCCACGCTCCCGATGCCCTCTCCAGCCTTGTTTTTAGGCCGTTCAGTATGATCCTGTTGGTCACTTTGACCTGTCCGTTGGCTTGCGGATGCGCGACTGAAGCGAAGTGTTGCTCGATTTTCATGTCCTCGCACCATGCTCGAATCCGCTTGCCATTGAATTGGGTCTCGTTGTCCGACACCAGCACCTTAGGAACTCCAAACCTACAACATATGTTGTTATATAGAAAATGTATCACTTTCTCCTTCGTGATCTTTGCCAAAGGTTCAGCCTCCACCCACTTCGTAAAATAATCGACCGCAACAATCAAAAACTTTCTCTGTCCAGTTCCTTGAGGCATAGGCCCGACCAAGTCGATCCCCCATTGGGCGAACGGAATGGGAGAATTCATCGCCGACATTGCTTCGGCCGGTTGAAGGATAAGCGGGCCATGCTTCTGGCATTGCAAACATCTTCGCACCATCACTTTTGCATCTTCCCTCATTGTTGGCCAGAAATATCCTGCCCTTAGAACTTTCGCCACCAGGGAACCTGCCTTGCTATGGTCGCTGCAGCATCCCTCGTGGATTTCCTTCAACACATAACGTCCTTCTTCTCTGGTCACACATTGCAAGTGCGGGCCAGCATGCGATCTTTTGTATAGAATCCCTCCATGGTCAAAAAATCTCCTTATTACTTTGACGGCTCCTTCCTTCAACTCATTGGCTATCAATGCCCTCCAATCCTCAACTTCTTCTATCTCGGCCACCTCCTTCTCGACCGCACTCCTCTACATATGTAGCAGGGTCACACTCATGCTCTTGCAATCTACCAGACTTTGTGCCACCTTAGCTAATAGGTCCGCTCGACCATTTTTCCCTCGAGGTATTTGTATCAACTCGAATGAATCAAACTCCTCATGTAGTTTCTTCATCTCTTCCACATACTTCACCATTCTTTCTTCCCTGACCTCAAATCCTTCTTGGAATTGACCCACCACCAACTGTGAATCTGAATGTATCTGTACTTTTCGAGCTCCGCCAACTAGGGCCAACCTGAGTCCCTTAATGACTGCTTCGTACTCCGCCTCGTTATTTGATATCTGGTACGCCACTTTAACTGCAAATTCGAGGTTGTCACCCTTTGGCAATATAAGTACGATGCCTAGGCCACCCCCGGCCCTCGACACCGATCCATCTGTGTACACTTGCCACACTCCTTCAGACTCCTCCTCTTCCTCCGTCCCTTCTTATATGAAATCGGCCAGTGCCTGAGCCTTGATCGCCCTTTTTGGCTCATAAACAATCATGTATTCACTTAGCTCGACTGCCCACTTGACTAATCGACCCGACACGGAGGGTCGACCCAGCATTTCCCCCAGTGGCATATTCGTCCAAACTTTCACCCTATGTCCCAAGAAATATGGCCTCAGCTTTCCGACAGTAACGACCACTGCCAGGGCCCCCTTTTCGATCTCCGAATATCTCCTCTCTGCCCCTTGCATCACCTTACTCACGTAATAAATGGGGAATTGTGTTGTCCCTTCCTCCCTCAATAGTACTGAACTCACTGCCATCTCACCAATGGACACATACAGCACCAAGTCCTCCCCTTGCACCGGTTTTGCCAACAGTGGCAGGTCGACTAGCACCTTCTGCAACTCCTAAAACGCTTTCTGGGCTTCTTCCTTCCATTGGAACTTCGAGCTTTTCCTGAGTGTTTTAAATAAGGGCCCACTCTTCTCAGCCACCTTAGAGATAAAACGGCTTAAGCCCGCTATTCGACCAGTTAAGATCTGCACCTCCTTCACCTTCGTGGGGGACTGCATCTCGACCACCGCTTTTACTTTCTCTGGGTTGACCTCGATTCCCCTCTTTGTGACCATGTAGCCCAAGAACTTCCCGGATTTGACCCCAAATGAGCATTTAGCCGGATTCAACTTCATTCCATATTTCCGAAGGGTCATGAATGTTTCTTTCAGGTCGTTCACGTGATCGATCTCTTCCTTGCACTTCACCAACATATCATCCACATACACTTCCATGTTCCTCCCCAGCTGCTCCTTAAAGATTTTATCCACCAACCTCTGATATGTTGCTCCTGCATTCTTTAGGCCGAATGGCATTACCACATAACAATAGGTTCCTCGGCTTGTCACAAAACTGACCCTTTTCCAATCTTCTCGCGCCAGTGGGATTTGATGATAACCCTGGGATGTATCCATCAAGCTGAGTAGCTCACATCCAGCCGTGGAATAGACCAGCTGGTCGATCCTGGGCAGAGGATATAAGTCCTTCGGGCATGCCTTATTCAAATCCCGAAAATCTATGCACACCCGTCATTTTCCCTCTGACTTTGAGACCATCACCGTGTTCGATAGCCACTCCGGGAATTGGATCTCCTTTATGTGGCCTGCCATCAAGAGCTTTTCTACCTCCAACTCGATCACTTTATCCATTTCTGCCCCGTGATGTCTCCTCTTTTGCTTCACCGGCCTTATAGTAAGATCGATATTCAACCGGTGCTCGATAAATTCAGCCTTGATGCCAGTAAACTCCTCCATCGAGTATGCGAACACATCCGCAAATTCCCTTATCATGTTAATCAGCCTCGATCTCACTAGCACCCCCAATTCCTTCCCGATTCGAAACTTTTTCTCTTCATGCCCTTCGACCATATGTATCTCCTTAACTTCGCCACCCGGCAGGATATCTACCTTATCCTTGCCCTTCTCCGACATGTGCCCTTCCTCCTTTGATCTCGACCCTCCTGGTCGATTAACCTCCTCCTCTTTTGGCCGCTCCTGCCTCCTTGCTAGCTGTTTGTTATTGCTCACAGTGGTCTAGTAGTAACTTCTCGAGGTAAGTTGATCTCCAGTGATCACCCCAACGTTTTCGCCCACCGGATGTTTGATCGTCATGTGGTACGTGGATACGACCGCTTGGAACGCGTTCAAGCTGGTTCTCCCCATTACGATGTTGTAAGGCGATTTAGCTCCTACGACCACAAATCTCACCATTCGAACTTTCCGGGTCGCTCCTTTTCCCAGAGCTACAGATAGACTCACTTCTCCCATCGGCATAACCTCCCTACCATTAAAACCATACAGGGCCGTAGCCACCGGCTTCAACTCTACATTCAACTCTGATTGATTTGCACGAAGCAATCATAAAACATGACATCGACCGAGCTTCTTGTGTCTATAAACACCCTTTTCACATCAAAACATGCAACTTTTGCCGTAATCACCAAGGCATCATTATGAGGTACCACCACCCCCGCTGCATCCTCTGCTCGAAAACTAATTTCTGGTATTCTGGTCGTGATACCCACCTCATCCCTTTTCCTCTTCATTGCTCGAACATGACCCCTCTTCACCTGGCCTTCCTCTCCTTGTCCATCTCGCTCCCTACTTCCTCGTCTCCTCTTCCCCTCACCTCTCTTTCGACCATCTCGAGGCTCCTCTTCGTCATCTTCATCGATCCTCTCCATCGATTCCTCCTGACACCTCCTCTTCTCTTTCCCCCTCACCTTATCCTGATAAACAAACTCCTTGAGATGCCCTGCTCGAATAAGGCGCTCAATTTAGTCTTTGAGATGTCGAAAGTCCTCAGTAGTATGGCCACAATCTTTGTGGAAGCGGCAATATCTCCTCAACTTCGGTTGAGTTGGCCCTTCGAACCTTGACCTCGCCACGTCACATCTTTCCCATCTATCCCCTCTCCATAGCCATCAAGACCTCGACTACCTTTGCGTTCAGCGGGGTATAATCATGAATCTCTTCCCTCCAGAGATAGATCGGTCCTTCCATCTGTCCTCTTGTCCCCGATCCTGCTTAGTTTGCCCCTCTCTCCTGGGCGAAGCTCTCCTCTTGGGCGAAACTGCTTTCTCCTTCTTCGATTCCCCGCGACCCAACTCCTCTAGTTTGGCAAACTCCTCCTCAGTCTCCTCGAGATTAATATATTTCCTACACCTCCTCAACACCTCATCATAAGTATGAGCAGGGGTCTTAGCCAGAGAGGACCGACATGGTCCTGCTTGCAAACTCCAAATCAACCCTCCCGCCTTGACCTCATCGACCGCCGACGGGATCTCCAAACAAGCCTGGTTGTATCGGTCTACGTACTTGCGCAGTGACTCCTTCTCACCTTGTCTCATCGCCATCAGGGTTAAGTACGTCTTCTCCTAAGCCACTGCGCTCGAGTATTGATTCGTCAAATTCTCCGCGAAATCCTCAAATTCTGCAATCGAGCCTGGGGGGAGCTGCTGGAACCAATCGAGGGCGCCTCCCCTGAGGGTCAATAAAAATGCCCTGCAACTAATGGGGTCAGTATATCCATGCAACATAGCCATATTTTCGAACGACCTCACATGCCTCGACGGGTCAGAAGTCCCGTCGAACACCAAGTTGGTATCCTTGAAATTAATTGTCAAGGGTGCTGCTAGTATGCCCGCCGAGAACGGGTGTCCTCGAGCGCATCTCTCCGTTCGACCATCCACCTTAGCCTGCAATTGACGCAACTGTTCTGCCATTCTCTCCATTTCTCGATCATGTAGGGGCCCGCCTCCACCATAGCTAGATTCATCCTCCTCTACATTTTGACGTGACCCCGCAACAGTGTTCGGCATCGTGGAAGCTCGAGAGAGACTGTTTGTGACTTGCTGCACCACCTGCGCAGCTGCCTCCGCCACCATTTGTTGCATCTCCTGTCTGGTCATCACTACCTGCTGGCCGGGGACTTGCACCGCCGCCTGTGGTGGTGCTCCTCTTTGCTCTGCCGCTCCCCCTGGTCGCGCTACCGCTCCTCCTGGTTTCGCTACCGTTGGGTTTTGGGGCGGTGGTGGTGGAATCGCCACCGCAGCCGCTGCGCGAATCTCCTGGGCACGATTGGAGCCGGCGTTCCCTCCGGGAATCGCTGTCGTCTCTTCCACACCTTGGAGGACAGGTGTAGGAGTGATCGGCGTCTGCGATGGGCCTGAAAAACCCAGAGAAGGGCCTTGTCCCAACGGTCTAGTCGTCGTCCAAGCGTCGTCGAACGTCGACTGCAAGTTTTTGGGAATTCTGTCTGCCATAGCTGAGCTTCAAACACAACTTCTCAAACGAAAGTCCCACAGACGGCGCCAAATGGTAACAAAACTTTTCGACCAGCTGGAACTTTAGTGATCGCCTTTCTTCTTGCCGGTTGAGCATCGTGCACCTACAAAGAACTTTCACACCAGAGGGGTTTTCTGGTGAAGAGCCTCTGAAGCTTAAGTCAGTGTATTGTTTAACAAATTCTCAAGAATAAGGAATGGAATAATCCACTTGAAGAAGAAAGGCTCACCCCCTTTATATAGGGGTGAGATACCTGCCCTAGGGCTACCCGGATCTGATGAACTGTCTGCCCTAACTGCCCGTCCGTACACACCATACGCGTGTGTCAAATGTAGCCGTCGCCACTATCGCCTGCACCAATCCCCTTTGGACGCGTGTCCTCCTGCACATGGGGTAGGCTGTCAGAGGTGGTTATCGCTATAAACCACTGCCTTCTCGACACGTGTCCCCCTGCACATGGGGTAAATATTCTCCTGGAATTTAGTTAGAAGCTCTCTTACGTGCATGTGACTAGGCCGATCAGTGTAGTGTTAAGTCCTCAATGTGGTCGACCTGTCGAGGCCGACTGAACTACTTCGATCGTTCATCTGGTCGAAGGATAGTTTGGTCGACAGCTTTGCTGGTCGACTGGTTAACTGCTCGATTTCTTTGACTTCATCGACCGGTCAATAGACCGGTTTAACCTTGTGTGTATAATATCCTATATCAAACTTCAATTAGTATATTGAGCTATTCAGGTCGCCGTCCCAAAGTGCTCATTGTACAGCAGCTTTGGGTCATCCCCAATGAAACGACAGACGGCTATTGCATGAAAGCACAGCTTCCTATGCGTCTGCCACTTCCGACAAGTACAAAGTTTTCAGTGGTAATCAACCTTATACATGTATTTCCCCAGTGATTTATATATGTACAAAATCAAAAATTTGAATGGAAAAAAAAAACATTTACTTACTTGTTTTGCCCTCTTCCACTAGCACGTAGACTGGTTGTCACCCCGTACATGGATCTGTTGTAGTTCATACATCGCACACTATGAGTTGCTGTTGTCTGCTCCAACTGCAAAAATGCGACATAATGCTCCCTAGCAATGGGACTCCTACATCTGCTGGACTTGTTTTGTTCTTGTTGAAACAAATCCAGCTTTTTGTGAAATGTGGCGTCTACCAAAGCTCTGCACGGCAGGAACCTAAACCATTTCAGGACGTTGTTGTAACTTTCTGACATATTCATTATCAAGGTGCCCCATCTACGTCCTTCATCTCGAAACAGGGTCCACTGGTTCAAATGAATTTGGAAAAGGTAATTGTGTGCTTCGGGATTTAATTCATTCAGTCGCTCTTTTGTCTGTCGAAACTTTCACTTCGACAACTGCAAACCCAAATCCCAACACTTCTGGATTTTCTTACTCCTGGACCTAGTCACCATGTTGCTTCGAAGGTGTCGAAGACAAATCTGGTGATACACAGTGGGTTCTTGCCAATCTTGTAATGCCCACATCTCCGTCGGAAAGAACGCAAATCTGTCTGTCGAAGACAACATATAGCCGCAGATTCCTAAGGAAAAATGACCAGTTGTCCGTGCTTTCTTCATCGACAATCTCATACGCGATTGGAAATAGCCGCTTATTCGCAGTTTGTGCTATGGCCACAAGCAATTTTCCCTTGTACGATCAACGCAAATGTGTGCAATAGATGCTAATAACCGGTGGGTACATTTGGAAGGTTTGAATCGCGGGACCAAACGCCCAGAATACGAATTTGAATTCTCTGTTTGGAAGGTGTCGCCCCATTTCACCACCCTGCCATTACCACTGTACAACTGTGTTGGGATTCGCTCTTTGAAGCATGGCAAAATACCTGTACATTACAAGACAGTTTGATAATTAAATAAACATAGTGACAGACAAACAACACATATATTTGTAATTATTTTTTTCTTACTGAAGGAGTTCTGCGAAGTTTGATTCCCAACTGCCATACACTCGATCGAAGGATTTTTTTCCTACCATGTCATGCCTTCTTGTAGCTGACATCGACTTTCCAACACTGTTTCACATTGCCTGGATCATGCTAACGTTGTAGTCCAATTTCTTTTCAATCTTGTTAATTACAAGATTTGAAATCATACGGGCGGTCACATTTCTGTGGTCATTTCTCTCGACCCGTTGCATACAAGTGTGTCTGTCAGTCCATTCAGTTATTTACCACAATTCATGAAGCCGTCTGGACTTAGTACCCCGAGCCTTCCACACACAAGGCACATCTTCATTAGATCTGCAAACCACTTTGTATGACTTTTGATTTGAATCATTTGTCTGAATCTTCCACAACCTATCGACGTTCCAAGCCATTATAGTCGTTTGGGTTTCTTGCTTGCTCCTAAAAACTTACCCAAACGTATGGTCTCAATGTCGTTATTCCAAAGTGGAATAGCATACTCGTTCTCATCTATCCTGGACGGTTCTCATTCACCCATCTCGCGGTATATGTGGCGACCACCACTAGGAAAGGGGTGTTTTTTTTCAATGAACTCGGGTTCACTCTCCTCATTTATTGATCTATCTGATTTAGTTTCTGAGGTCTCGTATGTGAAATCATCTTCATCGGGAATGAATTCTTCATCAATTTCTTCCCCGTCCTCATTTGCCCATTCTCTCACTGTTGAGCTTGTCCCTACTCCAAAATTACGTAGATGAGAAGTCGACGTACCCTCAACATCAGCCACTCCCCCGTAACAAGAAGTAACATCCTCGAATTGTGTAACCGGTGCATTTGTCTCCAACTATAAATGCAAATACACAATGGACATAGGAGGAAAGTAATAAACCCATTGAAGAACACTATCGTTATTGAGTATTGCAGTATTCCACGAACCATCGGGTTGGCTAACCATTAAAGTAATCTCTTGAATTGTTCAACCTTCTCCAAACCCACAATTTTTATTAATCATCTCTACCAATTGTTCATATGATATCCTCCGAACAAAAAATACCATTCGGACGATCTTTAAATGAAACAAAATCGCTTAATATTTTCTTCCCAAAATGCCAGTACAAATTAACAAGGTATGGACCGGAAAACGCCATTTATACATGTTGCAAAATAACACTTTCAATTCTTCTCAATTACAACAACACATAATGTCTAAAATTTTAAACTCATTTTTTTTTACTCCAACTAAAAAACAAAAAAAATATTCCCAATCAAATAATCCTCCAAAACCCTAATATCTATAATCGAACAATAACACATAATTCATATATAATTCAGATAAATTGAAAGCCTTATTTCTAACCCTAATTTTGAAAAACCCTAATCCCAAAAACAACCAAACAATACACAATTGACAATTTACAACGAAATTCCAATCTTCAATTCAACATACACACATAATCGATAATCAATTAGCAATTTTCAATCTTCAAACACCACCACATTCAAACATATTATAACAATTCCCAATATCCAAACAACTCCAACCAATATAAAAAGTTAAGATAAGCCAATATACCTCGTGCGAATGAATTAACCGGAAATGAGGCTCGTGTCACTGTTGTCGGTTCATGCCGGGGTGAGGATTGGATCGAGTTTTTTTTTTTATTTTCGAAGCTTTTTTCGCTTACAACTCACTCTGTGCTCTCTCTTTGCTGTAAATTGGGTAAATGAAATGGAGAGGAAGATTTTTTTTTATTTAATTGCAAAACGTATTATTAGAGTATGTTTTACTTAAATATATTTTTTTATTCAAATACATTTTAATGAAATCGCATCCACGTTTTCCGAATTTTTTTTTAACATAAAACGTATTTCTGAAATATGTTTTAAATAAAACGTATTTTGACAATACGGTTTAATATAACTTCCTTTTTTTAAAAAAATTAAAAATTATAAAATATAAAGCTTATTATGTAAATAAATCTTTTAAAACCCTAAAATTTTAGGGTTTTAAAAAATGTATTTACATAATACGCTTTATATAATTATTTTTTTAAATTCGACTTTTAACGGAATTTTTTTGTAGCGTCCCATTTATTCAGGATTTAATTGGAATTACTATTTATTTTATTTGTCCGAATTTATTTATTTCGTACTCGATTATTTCTCTAATTCAATTATATGCTCGTAACTGTCTAATTATTTTAATAATTAAATTTTTATAATCGAGTCAAATTATAAGTTAATTACCGATCGAACCGAACATCGTGTTTAGTCGGGATCTTTAATCGCACACGAGATGAAAAACTGGGCCTCGACCCGCGCCCATCGAACCACACATAATCATCGGCCCGCGCCCGAACTGATTTTTTTTTCCCATGGCCGCCCACTTGCATGCATGGTTTTTTTGTAAAGCCTTAATTTAAATTTAAAATTCAATTTGTAACCTTGATATCAGCCTTTGACCCCTTAATGAGACCTTATTAATGATTTATTATAGGAGGTTACAAATTATGGCCATTAAGAGAGTAAACCACTCTCTCTCTCTCTCTCTCTCTCTCTTCCCCTTTTATCTCTCTCGGCCTCACTCTCTCTCACTCCCATTTCTCTCCAAAAATTTCAGACCTTCCCTCTCCCTCCTCTCTTGAGTTGTTGCCAGATAAACTCTCCAACAATCCACCGGAGAGCCTCGTCGTATTTCAGTCGCGCGCCTTTCGCCGGTCACGCGTTAACCACGAGTACGCCATGATCACCGAGACGCCGCGACTCACGCCGGAGAGCACGACCTGCTGCACATTCATCGTCATTCCACGCTCACGAGTCAGGACCTTAGACGCCATTTACGTCGTGCGTGCCGCCTTCAACGTCGAGCACACACACGCAGACGACACGCAGACGATTTCCCCGCCCGTAGGACCAACCCGTGCCGTGACCGTGCCTCGTTCGTCATTCTCCCCTTGGTTTTTGGTATATATTGCTAAACGCCATTATTATTATGTGATATATAAGTATATTTGCTGAATGTGTGATAATTCATAATAATTGTTAGTAATATGTTAATTTATGATATTTTATGCATTTTCTAGTATTAGATCTTAAGATTTAAGGTGAAACCTTTATGATCTGTTATTTGCTCGTGGAAAATCTTGGAATATAGAACATATGTGTGTCCTGGTCATAATGGTCTTGACCTGGGTCATTTGGAATTATATATTGTGAGTTATGGATTTTTGAACATATTAATGCTGCTGTGATTTGTATAATTTGGGATAAATTGTTGTCCAAAAATTCTGAAATTTGAATATATTGTTTCCCTGATTTTTTATTTACCATGTGTAAAAGTTTTATGATTTTTGAAAATTATTTGCTAGGGTAAATGCTCAATTTATCAATTCTGCTGAAACTTGTTAAATTCAGGAGAAATTAGATCCTTGATGAAAATGCATGAAACTTGGTTTATATGGTTATTTAATATTGTATTTGATAATGTAAAAATCTTAGGATTTATTTCATTAGGTTAGGTTTTTATTTAAATCATGAATTCTGTTGAAACTTGCAATATTATCATAATTCATGTGTTCAGTGTTTATGCCTGGAATTTTTATATGTTGCTCCAAGCATGCTGAAGTTATTTGCATAAAATTATTAGGTCTTAAATCTTTAGGTCAGTCATTAAATTCGTACTTATTTTTGCTAAAATCTTGTGTTAATTTTATAAAATCACATGTTTAAGTGTTAGGGCTGAAACTTGGTAGTTTTGATACTCTCAGTAATATCTATTATGTGTTCAAATCTCAAGTCAAAACTCGTTCAATTGTCTGGTCATCTTGAAAATGTGATTTACTTGTCATATTTTATGAAGATTAGTTCATAATGTTAAAGTATGATTGTCTATGTGATTTTTCATGAATGTTGCTCCCTATTGATGTTTGTTATGTGTTCGTTATTTGGAGTCAGACCCTGGGTTGAGTTTGAAATAGCTCGATTTAGTACCCCAGTTTTTGGACTTTCTCCCGAACCATTGACCCCAATTGACACCTTTGACTTTTGTTTGACTTGGTCAACCCTTATGTGTATATTATGTGCCTTTCCCATACATGGTTTTGACTCAATCCATAACTCCACGAAAATTTCCACGAGCCACTTAGTCGACGTGTTCGACTAAGTTTGTGTGTTCGTTGCATTAGATTGTAATCGAGAGGCCATCTTGATTTCGTGCAGGTGTTTTGAGGTGTTGACCTCACCACTTATTCGAACCTCATACTTGTGATTTGTCGCTGCAATCAGGTGGGTACATTTACGTTGTATCTATAATTATCGCACTCGTTATTTCGTATAAATGTTCATTTCGATAGTTGTTGTATGCATGAGAACCCTAGTCTAAGTGTCCTGTTGATAGTACCTTTGATGAATGCATAAGCAGTGAGAGGTCACCTGCTCGTTGTATCTGGGAGGAGGACGCCTCGTGTCGTTGTACCCGTAGGGAGAAAAATAGCTCCACTGTCTCCTGGAAAGGATCCTATGCCCGTTGCATCCGGGGTGGGAATGTTTCCGGTTACTCCTTAACGATTTTTTATCGGAAGGTTGTTGTATGTACATAGTAGGTTTGCGATAGGACCGTGTAGGGAGTTAGAGCATGGATTCGATGCATACTTTATTTATGGTTTTGAATCTTTATGCGAGATATACTGTACGGTAATGGTGAGCATGATGGTTTTGCTCACCCCATTGTTGTTCCTCTTTGTCTCCTCTTCCTTTCTTTAGGTTGAGCATGGTTGGCGACGGCGGCGAGAAGACGATCGAGTGGTGGTCATTTGATGTTGCTTATTTAGTGTCGTTTGCTTCCGCCTATGATTGTTCTTATTGATTCACTTGTTTTATTTTGTATTATTATGCTTCCGCTTTAGTTATCTTGAACATGTTGGATGAACCGTTAAATCATGTTGAACTATTTGGTTTGTTTTGAGACTTATGAATAAATTTGGTTTGATAATTGATAGTTTATGCATGTGTAGGTTCTTTATGCTTATTTGCATTTGTTTAATTGTTATTGGTAGTTAAGTAGCGTCCGTTTATAATCAATGTTTTAAATTGGTATTTTGCGAAAAATTAATTCTGATTTTATAAATAAATTGGTAAACTCTTTAAAATAAAACGGGGCGTTACAGTATGGTATCAGAGCTAGTCTGCGTTTCTGTAGACTATCTTTAGTATTAGTATGTTTAATGACCATTTACCACTCGCTTTCGTCTCGCCGCGCCAGCTCGAGGTATGACTTTGTTGTTTTATTTATTTTATATGGGGCTTAGAACTTATCCACCTTTATTATATTTTGAATTCTAGTGTTTGGGTGATGAACTCTAGAAATGATATATTGTGTTAAATGTTTCGGCCTGTTCAACGTAGAGCTATGTCTCATTGCAATACTCGCAACAACAGGCAACCATCCCCGTCTCCGTCCCCGCCTCCATCCCCGCCTCGTCAGCAGGCTCTTCTCGATCTGAACCGGGACTTTTTGAGACTCATAGTCTAGTTCTAGGGTATGCATCCGCCCAGCGTTTTGGGGACCGAGAGCCCTACCGCGGTGCTGGAATGGATGAAAGAACTCGATAAGATCTTCGCAATGCTTCACTTTTCACAGGCACAACGCGTCTCTATGGCCACATTCCAGATGAAGATGGACGCATCAGATTGGTGGCTTGACTACTGGGCCCTGAGGCTAGTGGTTGAGCGAGATGCTCTTTCATGGGACCAAATGATGGAGATTGTTTGGGACAAGTTTCTGCCTCGGAGTTTCTGCGATCGAATGGAGCAAGCATTTTGGCACCTTCAGCAGAGCAATGCTAGCGTGGATAAGTACACGCACAATTTCACTAGAAAGAGTATCTTTGCGGGTGAGATGGTGAACACTGATGCAAAGAAGGCTCGTAAGTTTCTTAAGGGGCTGAATCAGAGAATTCGTGAGCTAGTAGGAAGTCATGGGGCGATGTCATATGTTGATAATATTTTGCGGGCACCGTAAGTGGAGAGCTGTCTTATCCCGATAGCTCCAATTCCCTCATACTACCATGCTTCTCAGATGACTCAGACTGCACCTCAAGTCATTTATCAGCCGCCTACCATCCCTCAGATTGCTTATCAGTACCCTGCAACCCTACACTTCAGTTCCCTCATCCTCTAGCTCTGGCAAGAGAAAGAATGATCAACATAACCGCAAGAAGGGCAAGCGCCCTAACCATGGCTCTTGCCAGCCTCAACAGAAACTCATGGTGCAGAATGCACAACCCATACACCAGATTCTGGAAGGACCACCGCCTTGTAGAGCATGCGGGCTAGGCCATGAGGCCAATTTGTGTCGAGCTACCGACATGACTTGCTACAATTGCCAGAAGAAGGGCAATTTCTCCCGTACTGCCCAGAACCTCGGAGGCTGAATCAACCCCAGCGGCAACAGCAGCAAAAGCAGCAAGCTCCATCTCAAGTTTGTGCATTGACCTAGGAGGAGACAACTAACAAGTAACAATGCAGGTACTATGTCCAGCATGTTATCTTTATCAAATGTGCCCATTTTTGCATTATGTGATACCGAAGCCACACATTCGGTTATATCTCATCATTGTTTAGAGTAACTGGGAATCTGAAGTGTTGGTAGAGTTGATGCTCTCGAGGTTTGTTTGGATTCGGAAAAGACGATCTCTACCGACACGATGGTACAGGGACTTGAAATTTCGATCGGAGGCCAAGCGCTGGAGGCTGACGCTTACATCATAGACATGCGAGATTTCAACATCATCCTCATCATGAATTGTCTCACTCAGTACGGCACCGATATCCGATGTTTGGAGAAGGAAGTCACGCTGCATCCAACCAATAGAGAGTCGATTGTGTTTTACGGTGTAAAGTCGAGAACCGTGTCGAAGGCCATATCCTCTCTGAAGGTGATGAAGGGAATATCGAAAGGTAGCTGCCAATGCTACTTAGTGAGCATGATTGAAGAAGGGGAAGAGAAAAGAGAATCACCGGGGGATGTGTCAATTGTGTGCGAGTACCCCGATGTCTTCCCCGACCAGTTGCCAGGTGGACCGCCAAACCGGTAAGTTGAATTCACTATCAACTTGATACTTGGAGCCGGACCCGTTTCAAAGGCACCTTATCGAATGGCACCGAAGGAGTTACAAGAACTCAAGATGCAAATCCAGGAGCTTCTGAACCTTGGTTTCATCCGACCGAGTGTTTCTACCTGGGGAGCGCCAGTGCTTTTCATGAAGAAGAAGGATGGTTCGATGCGCATGTGCATCGATTATCGAGAGTTGAACAATTTGACGGTCAAGAACAAGTATCCCTTGCCGAGAATCAAAGATCTCTTTGATCAATTGAGGGGAGCCAGTGTCTTCTCCAAGATCGATCTGCGGTCTGGTTGCCATCATCTGAAGATCAAGGAGTCCGATGTCTCGAAGACCGCTTTCCAGACTAGGTACAGTCATTACGAGTTCGTGGTAATGCCGGGTTGAGCAATGCCCCTGCAGTGTTCATGGACTTAATGAACCGTGTCTTCCATCCATACCTGGACCGCTTCGTCATCGTATTTGTCGACAACATCTTAGTATATTCCCGAGACCTCGAGCAGCACAAGGAGTATATGAGAATAGTGCTGGAGACCCTTCGTCGAGAGAAGCTTTACGTGAAATTCTCGAAAAGTGAGTTTTGGCTGGATAGAGTGGCCTTCTTGGGCCACATTGTCACGGCCAAGGGAATTGAAGTAGACCCGGGAAAGATTGAGACTGTCAGCAAATGGGAGACGCCAAAGAATGCTAGTGAAATCCTCAGCTTCCTAGGGGTGGCGGGATATTATCAGCATTTCATCAAGGGCTTCTCGAAAGTGTCCCAACCGCTGACGAACCTGACCAAGAAGAACATCAAGTTTGTGTGGAGTTCTCAGTGCGAGTCGAGCTTTCTAGAGTTGAAGAAGAGGCTCACGTCTACACCTGTGTTGACCATACCAGATCCGACTTTTGGGTTCAATATTTACAACGATGCCTCGAAGATGGGTTTGGGATGTGTGTTGATGCAACAGAGAAAGGTCGTGGCATACGCATCGAGGCAGCTAAAGCCTCATGAGACGAACTATTCGACCCATGATCTGGAGCTTGCCGCAGTGGTTCAAGCGCTTAAGATTTGGCGGCACTGCCTCTACAGGGGCAAGTGCGAAATTTTCACAGACCACAAGAGTTTGAAGTACATCTTCATGCAGAAAGAGCTCAACATGCGGCAGCAACGGTGGTTAGAGCTCGTAAAAAACTATGATTGCACAATTAGCTACCATCCAGAGAAAGCTAATGTGGTCGCCAACGCAGTGAGTCAGAGGAATCATGGTGCGTTGAACTTCATGATTACCCGAGAGGAAAAATTTCTTCGGGATTTCGAACGGCTGAGATTGAAGATCGTGGAGTCCACCCCTAGATCCAGTGGCTTTCTGGAAACACTAGTTGTGGGACCGACTCTCCAAGAGATAATAATCGCCGAACAGCCGAACGATCATTTCTTTTGTCGAATGAAGATGTTGGCATCAACCGGACAAATTGGTGGTTTCGCGGTCACGGCCGATGGTGCTTTAGTCTTTGAGGGGAGACTTTGTGTACCGAAAGTCTGGGAACTGTGACGTGAGATTCTTAAGGAGGCTCATAGTGCTCCTTATTCTGTCCATCCTTGTAGCACGAAGATGTACCAGGACCTAAGGAAGACTTTTTGGTGGCGAGGTATGAAGCGCCAAGTAGCGAGATTTGTGAATGGATGTTTGGTGTGTCAGCAAGTGAAGGCTAAACACCAGAAACCGAGAGGACTACTAAGTCCACTTGAGATTCCCATGTGGAAATGGGAGTGCCTCACCATGGACTTCGTGGTGGGATTGCCAAAGATTAGAAAAAGACACGACTTTATCTGGGTCATTATGGATCAACTTACGAAGTCTGCCCACTTCTTGCTTGTTCGAACGACAATGAAGGCCAGTGATTATGCCAAGTTTTTTGCAGACGAGATCTTTCGACTTCACGGGGTGCCCGTGGAGATTATGTCTGACCGGGACACGAAGTTCATGGGTCAATTCTGGAGTACGTTGCACCGAGCCATGAGGACAAGGTTGGAGTTCAGTACAACCTTTCATCCTCAGATAGATGGTCAGTCGAAGCGGACAATCCAGTACTTAGAGGATATTCTGAGGGCTGTGGTCTTGGACCGTAGCCTAACTTGGGAGGATTCGCTGTATTTGGTCGAGCTGACTTATAGTAACAGTTATCATGCCTCGATCAAGATAGCACCGTACGAGGCTTTGTATGGCCGAACGGTTCGGACTCCCATATATTGGGATGATGTTGGAGAGAGGAAGATTATGGGCCCAGAGTTCATTCGTACGACTTCGGAGCAGGTTGAGGAGATCCGGAGGAGGATCAAGTTTGCCCAGGAGAGGCGAAAAGTTTATGCCGACCGGAAGAGGCAGGAGCATGTGTATGCCATTGGGATCACGTGTTGAAGGCTCACACATGAAAGGTGTGATTCGCTTCTGGAAGAAGGGGAAGCTTCGGCCTCGCTATATCAGGCCCTTCGAGATCCTTGCTCGAGTTTGAGAATTGGCGTATCGGCTAGCTTTGCCACCAGATTTGTCGGGAGTGCATGATGTGTTTCATGTCTCGATGCTGCGTAGATATGTACATGATCCCGACCATGTGGTGGACTTTGGCGAGCTGCCGGTCGAGCGAGACCTTATCTATGAGGAGGTGCCGGTTGACGTACTGGACCGGGAGGTCCATCAGCTGAGGAACTGGGCAGTGAGTCTTGTGAAGGTGCTGTGGAGCCGACACGATGAGTCTGAGGCGACTTGGGAGACCGAGACCGATATTAGGAGGAGATAACCGAACTTCGCCTTTTGATCTCCTTTATGTACTCTTTTGTATTTTAGTTGTCTTGTTTTCTTTTGAATTACGAGGTCGGAATTCCTTTTAAGATCGGTAGAATTGTAGCGCCCCATTTGTTCTGGATTTAATTGGAATTATTATTTATTTATTTGTCCTGATTTATTTCTTTCGTGCTCCAATATTTCTCTAATTCAATTATATGCTCGTAATTGTCTAATTGTTTTAGTAATTAATTTTTATATAGAGCCGAATTATAAGTTAATTATCGATCGAACCGAACATCGTGTTTAGTCAGGATCTTTAATCGCACACAAGCCGAACAACCGGGCCTCAACCCGTACCCATCGAACCGCGTATAATCATCGGCCCGTACCCGAACCGGGTTTTTTTTTCCATGGCCGCCCCCTTGCATTCATGGTTTTTTTTAAAGCCTTAATTTAAATTTAAAATTCATTTTGTAACCTTGATATCAGCCTTTGAACCCTTAATGAGACATTATTATTGATTTATAAGGTTACAAATCATGGCCATTAAGAGAGTAAAACCACTCTCTCTCTTCCCCTTTTATCTCTCTCGGCCTCACTCTCTCTCACTCCCATTTCTCTCCAAAAGTTTTTAGACCTTCCCTCTCCCTCCTCTCTTAAGTTGCTGTCGGATAAACTCTCCAAAAATCCACCGGAGAGCCTCGTCGTATTTTAGTCGCGCGTCTCTCATCGGTCACGCGTCAACCACGAGCACGCCACGATCAACGAGACGCCGCAACTCACGCCGGAGAGCACGACCTGCTGCACATTCATCGTCGTTCCACGTTCACGATTCAGGACCTTAGACGCCATTTACACCGTGCGAGCCGCCTTCAACGTCGAGGACGCACACGCGGAAGATTTCCCCACCCGTAGGACCAACCCGTGTCGTGACCATGCCTCGTTCGTCATTCTCCCTTTGGTGTTTGGTATATATTGCTAAACTCCATTATTATTATGTGATATATAAGTATAATTGCTAAATGTGTGATAATTCATAATAATTGTTAGTAATATGTTTTTTTTTTCGAAAACGATAGAGATAACTATTAAAAGCGAGCAAAGCTCGAAAACTGTTCAAATACAACCATAACATGAAAGGAGCATCAATAAGATGTCCTAGAGCCTCAACAAACTGAAGGCAAATCAAAGAGGAAAAAAAGAGATGACCACTGCCACAAAGCCTGGCCAATATCAAGAAAAAAAAAGAAACAGAAGCAAAAACCACAAAAGAACGCTATCTAACTAATAAAGTCTGCAGAATTAGATTGAGAGAAGTCCATCCAATCCATTACTGCAGCTTTTACCACAATGTGTGGTGGGGGAACAGAGTCTTGAAAAATCCATTGGTTTCTGGTCTTTCATAGCCACCATAGCAAGTAAGTTGATAGCTGAATTCTGTGTTCATCCATCTCAGAATGCTTGATTAAGCATATGTGCAGCCACCATGATCTAAAGCAGTTAGTGTAAGTGGATAGACCTTGCCAGGTGACAAGAGCCAGTTGCCAAACTCTTTGGGCTCTAGAACAGTTCAGAAGGATATGTTCAAGAGTTTCAGGACCCTTCCCACAGGATTTGCATATCACATCTATCTTCATACCTCTTTGCTTGAGATTGGTAAGCACAGGCAGAGAACATGATAGACATGTCCACAGAAAAGTTTTAATCTTCCCAGGCACCTTCATAGACCAGCTTCTCAGCAAAGATTTATGCTAAGGGTTTGAGTGATCACTGCACCTAGGGAGGTCAAGCTGAATCACTTTCTGTTGAACCAGATAAGCATAAGTGGAGGCTACGGAAAGTTTCCCTTTCTTGTCTAAGCCCCAAAAAATTCTGTTATCCCTCCTGGGGTTCGGAGATGTGATGTTCAAGATTGATGCACTATCTTCATTGCTGAAAACCTGTTTCACAAGCCATTCATCCCAGCCTAATCCAGAAGGCAGCATAAGGTCTTTGACAAAAATCAGATGATCTAACAATCTTCAGTAAGTCAGGTGAAGCTTTAGGCAAATTTGGAACCCAATTCAAGTTATCAATTCTAGTGGTTGCACCATTTCTTATCTCCACTTTCAGCCATTTAGAAAAAAATAGGGAGGATATCTAACCAACAGTTCCAAAGCCAGGAACCCTTCTGAGATTTAGTGGCATGGAAAATGGAAGTGTTGGGAAAATACCTCTCTTTAAGAACTTTGCTCACCAGTAAGTCAGGTTGGGAAGTGATTCTCCAGAGTTGCTTGCAAATCAAGGCTGCATTTAATAGCTTGATGTCCAGAAAGCCAAGGCCACCATTATGTTTAGGAGTTGTTACTTTGGACCAGCTTCTCCAGTGAATCCCTTTGCTAGCCTCACTGTTATTATTCCACCAGAAATGTGCACATAGACTTGATAAAGCAATGCAAACAGAAACATGCAATTTGAAACAAGACATTGTGAATATAGGTAATGCCTGCATAACGGATTTGAGGAGAATTGCTTTGTCTGCCAAGGATAGAAGTTTAGATTTCCAGCTCTGAAGTTTGCTTTGAGTGGACTCAATAAGATAAGCAAAAACTTCCTTCTTGGATTTGCCAATGCCAAGGGGCAATCCCAGATACCTTGTGGATCTATGAGCTTGGATTCCATTCAAAGAAGCACATATGTTCTCTTGGAGATGAGAGGGAGTGTTCCTGCTGAAAAAGATGGCAGACTTGTGCAAATTCACAGATTGGCCAGAAAACAGCTTATACTTGTTCAATAGGTCTAAAAGAACCCCAGCTTGATCAATCCCTACCTTACAGAAGAATACTGAGTCGTCTGTAAATAAGAGGTAAAAAATTTGGGGTCCAGACTGAGAGAGTTTCAAGCCCTTAATGAGAACAGAGCTTGTGGCATTCTGAATTAGAGTTGAGAGCAATTCTACCACTATAATAAATAGATAAGGGGAGAGTGGATCTCCCTGCCTGATACCTCTTGAGGGGGTGACAAACCCATTGATAGCCCCATTAACTTTAAAAGCCAGAGTAGTGGTAGAAATGCAGGCCATAATAAGGTTAACAAAGTTAGGGTGGAATCCCATCTGAATCATGATCTTCGTGATGCTAATCCACTCAAGTCTGTCAAAGGCTTTGATAATGTCTAACTTTAAGGCCATGAAATAGTTCTTACCAGAGGAATGTCTGTTTAAGTATTGAAAGGCCTCCTGAGCAATTATCACATTGTCTAATAATTGTCTGCCCTTGATAAAAGTTGATTGATACCCACTGACACAACTATCTAAACATATTTTTAATCTTTGGGCAAGAACTTTAGAAATCACCTTGTAAACCACTGTGCAAAGACTTATAGGTCTAAACTTGCTCACAGAATCAGGGTAATCACATTTGGGAATTAGAGAAAGAATGGTATGGTTCCAGTACTGAAGCATTTGTCCAGAATGAAAGAAGCTCATCACAGCAGCAATAAAATCAGATTTAATGAGTTGTCAAAAGTGTTGGTAGAAAAGAGCATTCATACCAATCTTCTCCAGGGGCCTTGTTAGGGTGAAGGCTGAATAGAGTTGATTTGATCTCTTCTTCTTCCACAGGTAACAAAAGAGTTTAGTTCATTTCTTGAGTAATGAATGGTGTAATCAGCTGCATTAAGGAGTCCCCTCCCCATAAACCTTCAGAAGAGAATAAAGACTTATAGAATTCAACCATGTGCTCCTGGATGTCAGCCTGAGATGTTAACTCCTCACCTCTTGAATTAATAAGCCTATTTGATAGCATTCATCCTCCTCTTATGAGATGTATAAGCATGAAAAAATTTGGAATTGCAGTCTCCATGCTTGAGCCAGTGAAATTTAGTTTTCTACTGCCAGTAAAGAGCCTCTTGTTGATGAGCTTTGTCGAGATCTCTTCTGGTTTGATTCCAATCTTCCCATTTGGAGTCATCCTTGTCTTCCTTTAGAATTTCCAGCTTATGAGATAGAGAGGCAATTTGAAGTTGGTTCTGAGTATGGAATTGAGAGCTCCACTTCAGAAGATCAAGTCTTGTATTCATCACCTTTTCCTTAAGTTGAAAGAAAGGAGTCCAAGAAACAGGGTGAAGCCATGCCTGAGAAACCACATCAAATAGGTCTGCTTTGCCCATCTTCTTTCAAACTAAAATCTTCTGGATCTTCTCTCTCTGGGTAGACCCTGGTCCACTAGAATAATGGAGTGATCAGAGGAACAAGACACCACAATTAATACTTTTGCATTAGGAAAAGACTGCATCCACTCTAGAGAGCTAAAGGCTCGATCAAGCTTTTCTTCAACATTGGACTGAGGGCCTCTATTGTTGCACCAAGTGTATTGGTAGCCCAACATCTTAATTTCTTCCATCTCCATGGTGTCAATAAAGGATCTGAAACCCAGAAAACTGCTGACAGGCCTAGATACTCCCCCTAACTTCTCAGAGATGGAACAAAGGTCGTTCCAATCCCCTGCCATGAACCATTGTGCACCCCATTTACATTTTTCAGATGCCAAAAAGTCCCATTGAGATGCCCTTTGGATTTTACAGGTACTCAGATACACAAAAATCACTTATTGGGGTTCAGAAGAAGGATGATTAAAATGGACAGCAATGAAAAAAGAAGAACATAAAATCTGGATAATATGTACATCAGGGTTCCAAAGAAGCAATAACCCCC
>CACSLK010000984.1:12493794-12514858 GCA_902706635.1 Striga hermonthica
CCCCCCTAAGACCATGAGGATCAACCAAAGAGAATCTATCCTCAAAGCCTAACTTTCTAACCACAGTTTTAACAAAAGCATTAGACTTCTTAGTTTCAGAAAGGAAAATAAAAGCTGGGTGATGAGACCTTACTATCTCTCTGATTTGGGAAACTGTAGAGGGCCCACCCTGCCCTCTACAGTTCCACACCGCAGCTAACATTAAGAACTTGGGCGCCATTCAAGGTTGGTCGCCCCCACCTCCTTTGCTCCTGCTTTCATTTTCTTATTTGTTGTATCTGGCTGCCCTTGATCAATTTCTTCCTCTTTGTTCTCAGGGAGTTCTGCTATGTTTCTGGTTCTCTTGCCTTGCTGAGGAGATTCAAGGTGTTCCTCTTGTCTTTGCAGACGGCCTTCCCTTGATCCAACTATTTTCCATGTTTTCAGAATGCCTTTACCTTTGTCAAGTGTCTCAGAAGTACTGGCCTTGATAGTTAAAGGAAGTCTAGTTTCGATTTCCATGAGTTTGACAGGTTCTTCCGTCTGAGGAATTAATTTTGAGGATCCTGATGTTATAAGAGGGTCTGTTGGGGAATTTGAAGATGAACCATTGATTGAAGCAATAAGATTTGGGTTAGGTTCTGCTGAGTGAATTATGAGTTGGTTTTTGAGGGATGCCTGGCTGGCCATGTCCTGTTGTGGAGAGCATTGATCTGGGTATGTTGTTTGTTGGGAGTTGTTTGGGCTATGGGGAGGACTCCTTGATCCTGCATTATTAATGTTGCTGCTAGTTGCCCAAAATAGACCTTCAGGAGCTTTAAGCCAATCACCATATTGGCCTTCTTCAACACTGTTGGATCTGATGTCTTGCACCTTCTTAGAACATCCTTTCTCTAAGTGACCGATGTGCCCGCAATAATGACATAAGCTTCTGATCTTTTCATACATGAAGCTTATGGTCACTATTTGATCTCCTAATCTGACTTTGGTACATCAAGGAACAGGCTCTGATAAGTCTAGAGTCACCAATAGTCGAAGGAATTGGCCTCCATGATTCCCAAAGTTTGTGATAACCACATTATCCACTGCTTTGAAAACTTTGCCTATTTTAACACCCACCTCCGTGCAAAGCCATTTCAGAGGAACATTAGTCACTTGTACCCATAATTTGAGCTCCTGAAAGCAAGAGTGCTTACTACTAAGACCAGTTCTCCACTCTGATAGAATCATGTACTGATTTTCGAAGCTCCAATTAGTACCTCCCAACACTTTCTTCAGATCATCTCTGCTTTGGAATAAGAACCGAAAGTAATTGGGCTCGAGTTCCTTTACCTCCATCGGTTGAGAAAGCCTCCAAATATGACCCATGGATCTTTTAATACCTATCCAGCTTGCTGGTCGATCTCCCACTATTTTGCCGAACAAACTTCTGTTGCATTCATCGGCGCTATAGCGAATATCTTCTTGGGCTATGTCAACTAGCAAGGCTTCCCAATCCTAAAGAGAGAAGTTCTCCATACGGGTGGATAAATACTCGTCGTGAGTAGGACTATATGTCCTCACCATTAAAAGAAAGGTTATGGCCTGAATCCAGAAAAACCCTAGCAGCGACAATGCTTGGAACGAAGATGACCAACCTCTGCAAGACCAAGGGAACAAGGATGAGAGAATGATGGAAGAATCAAAACAAAATCAGCGAAAATCGAACAGTGAAACGCTCCCAACTGAGAGAATCCAAAGCTCTCAACTGAGAGAATTCATTATAGTAATATGTTAAGTTATGATATTTTATGTATTGTATAGTATTAAATCTATAAGGTTTAAGGTGAAACCTTTATGATTTGCTCTTTGATCGTGGAAAACTCTTGGAATATGAAACATATGTGCGTCTTGTTCATAATGGTCTTGACCTTGGATCATTTGGAATTATATATTGTGAGTTATGGATTTTTGAACATATTGATGCTGTCGTGATTTGTATAATTCGGGATAAATTGAATTGTTGTCCAAAAATTCTGAAATTTGGATATGTTGTTCCCATGATGTTTATTTACCTTGTGTAAAAGTTTTATGATTTTTGAAAATTATTTGCTAGGGTAAATACGCAATTGATCAATTCTGCTGAAAATTGTTAAATTCATGAAAAATTGGATCCTTGATGAAAATGCATGAAACTTAGTATATATGCTTATTTGATATTATCTTTGATAATGTAAAAGTTTCAGGATTAATTGAATTTATTAGATTACGTTTTTATTTAAATCATAGATTCTGCTGAAACTTGCAATAATTATCTTAATTCATGTGTTCAGTGTTTATTCCTGGAATTTTTATATGTTGCTCCTAGCATGCTGAAGTTATTTGCATAAAAATATTAGGTCTTAAATCATTCATTAGGTCAGTCATTAAATTAGTACTTGTTTTTGTTGAAATCTCGTGTTAATTTTATAAAATCACATGTTTAAGTGTTCGGACTGAAACTTGGTAGTTTTGATATTCTCAATAATGTCTATTATGTGTTCAAATCTTAAGTCAAAACTCGTTCAATTTCCTGGTCATCTTGAAAATGTGATTTACTTGTCATATTTTGTGAAGATTAGTTCATAATGGTAAAGTATGATTGTCAATGTGATTTAATGTTGCTCCCTATTGATGTTTGTTATGTGTTCGTTACTTGGAGTCAAACCTCGGGTTGAGTTTGAGATAGCCCGATTTAGTACCTCAGTTTTTGGACTTTCTCCCGAACCGTTGACTCCAATTGACCCCTTTGACTTTTGTTTGACTTGGTCACCCCTTATGTGTATATTATGTGCCTTTCCCATACATGGTTTTGAGTCAAGTCAAATGTTCCATAACTCCACGAAAATTTCCACGAGCCACTTAGTTGACGTGTTCAGCTAAGTTTGTGTGTTCGTTAGATTAGATTGTAATCCAGAGGCTATCTTGATTTCATGTAAGTGTTTTGATGTGTTGACCTCACCACTTATTCGAGCCTCGTACTTGCGATTTGTCGCTGCAATCAGGTGGGTACATTTACGTTGTATCTATAATTATCGCACTCATTATTTCGTATAAATGTTCGTTTCGGTAGCTGTTGTATGCGTGAGAACCCTAGTCTAAGTGTCGCGTTGATAGTGCCTTTGCTGAACGCATAAGCAGTGAGAGATCTTCTGCCCGTTGTATCTGGGAGGAGGACGCCCCGTGTCGTTGTATCCGGAGGGGGAAAAACATCTCAACTGTCTTCCGGAAAGGATCCTATGTCTGTTGCATCCGGGGGGAGTGTTTCCGGTTACTCCTTGTTGATGTTTGATCGGAAGGTTGTTGTATGTACATAGGAGGTTTGCGATGGGGCCGTGTAGGGAGTTAGAGCATCGATTCTATGCATACTTTATTTATGGTTTTGAATCTTTATGCGAGATATATTGTGCGGTAATGGTGAGCATGATGGCTTTGCTCACCCCCATTGTTGTTCCTCTCTGTCTCCTCTTCCTTTCTTTAGGTTGAACATGATTGGCGACGGCGGCGAGAAGACGATCGAGTGGTGGTCATTCGATGTTGCTTATTTAGTGTCATTTGCTTCCGCCTATGATTGTTCTTATTGATTCACTTGTTTTATTTTGGATTATTATGCTTCCGCTTTAGTTATCTTGAAAAATGTTGGATGAACCGTTGGATCATGTTGAACTATTTGGTCTGTTTTGTGACTTATGAATAAATTTGGTTTGATAATTGATAGTTTGTGCATGTGTAGGTTCTTTATGCTTATTCGCATTTGTTTAATTGTTATTGGTAGTTAAGTAGCGTCCGTTGATAATCAAAGTTTTAAATTGGGATTTTTCTAAAAATTAACTCTGATTTTTATAAATAAACTGGGTAAATTCTTTAAAATAAAACGGAGCGTTATATTTTTTTAAAATTTACAAAAATAATTTTAAAATATATTCTCGGAGTACATTTCTCTAATAATTTTTTTTTAGAAAAGCATATTTCGAGAATACGTATTTTTGATTTTGGTTACACTCTTTTTTTATTATTATTTTTGTCCACTTAATTTTTTTTTTAAATAAATAAATCAAACCAAGAGATACAAAATTTTCCCTTTTCCCACAAACTAACACCTCAAAACCTTCTCATCTTCTCGGCATCAAACTTCAATTCCTTACATATATTTTGTTTTTCATATATTTTGTTTAATAAATGTTCTTCTCCAATTCTTTTCGTTTTCGCACGATTGTAGATGTGCATAGAAAATGGCTTTAATGCTGAGCTATCCCTTTTATCCCCCAAACGCTTCATCAATGGACTCATTCCCCAGCTCCGTCTCCAAGCTCCATGTGAGAACAGCCCTACAGTTCTTCAGGTACGGTTCCTCCGGTTCCTCCAAGAAACGATTTTTCTGTGCAATTCATGTGACCAGCAGCTCCGATTTCACCCCACAGAAAGACCCAAATAAGAAATCTAGTTTTTTCCCCAAGAATAAGTACATTGGAGGTAATTTCGGCAGTGAACCGAAAAGAATAAATAGTGGACCTATTATTTTATCTCGCAGTTCTTGGCTGGATAATTGGAAGGCAAGCTCTAAGCCGAATAACGGGAAAAGGCCCGAGCCAGTAGTAAGTTATAGGAATCCTGGGGACTTTTCGGGCTCGGATTCTGAAGAGAGCACCAGTACTAGCACTGGTGGCAGCACGATGCAAAGAATTGTCGAAAAATTGAAGAAATTCGGTTATGTAGACGATGTTAGTGAAAAAGAGGATAGCAACGGTGGAGGAATCGAAAAAGGGTCCGTAGAGGATATATTTCATATCGAGGAAGGATTACTGCCAAACACAAGGGGTGGGTTTTCCAATGATTTCCCATTTGGGGATTCAAGAACTAGTCGGGAGGTAAAATTCCCTTGGGAGAAAAGCGAACCAGAAGGGAGCCTGGACAGTCGGAAGAAGCGCAGTCTGGCGGAGTTGACTCTGCCCGAGTCTCAGCTGAGGAGGTTGAGGAATTTGGCACTTAAGATTAAGAACAAGACGAAGATTAGTGGGGCTGGTGTGACACAAGCGGTTGTGGACACAATTCATGACAAGTGGAAATCATCCGAGGTCGTCAGGTTGAAGGTCGAAGGGCCCCCTGCCCTTAACATGAAGCGAGTGCATGGTATATTAGAGGTACCTTCTTTTTGTTCTCTCTCTCTCTCTCAAAGGTTTCAGTGGACTTTATTTTGATTGTGTCTTGAATATTACTATATTTCTGTTCTTTAAACATCTGTTGTGTTATGACAATGTGAAGATGGGTGCAAGTAGTTGTAATCGGAATAATGACTCTTTTAATAGTCAGTTTGTTATGTTTGACTTCCTGTAACTTTGCCCATAAATTGTTCAGAAGAGTTAGAAGTTTCATCATTTCAAAATTGACACGATAACCTTCATAAAGTATTTCAAAATATCTAATGTCTGACTCATGCAGAAGTTATTTGCCGTCCAACTGGTATGATTTTGCTTTGTGTTTCTGTTTTATGTGTTTATGTGTTCTTTGAAGGTAAATATTTTGGCTTGGCTAGATCAGGTTAGTATGTTAGTGTGTATCCTCAGATTGCATCTTTTAGTTTACCTTCCTTCCCCATTGGATATGCTGAACTTACTGTTTTGCACAAGTCTCATCACGGAATATTGAGAGAAAAGTTTATGTCTTTTCCTTTTCGAATATACCTTCTGAATGCCATTATTCTTATTGGTTGTTCATTGTATTTCTGTTACTTAGAGAAAAACTGGTGGACTTGTTATCTGGAGATCGGGCACCTCTGTCTCGCTTTACAGAGGTGTGAATTATGAAGACCCCCGATTGAGGTTAAAGAAAAAAATATTGTCGAAAAAGGAAATATCCCATCTGCCCCCTTCCACCACTGATAATAAAACCGTTCAAGATTCTTCTGGTTTTGATCCTTCAGCCAATTCTCATGCACTTGAGGCCAAGTCAACTAGCTCTGGTCAAGAAAATAGAAATCTCGAAAGACCAACGGAAGTGAGATATGAACATGAAATGGACAAGCTATTAGATAGCCTAGGACCAAGGTACACTGATTGGCCGGGAGAGGGTCCACTTCCTATAGATGCTGATTTGCTGCCAAGTGTCATCCCCGGTTATCAACCGCCTTTCAGATTACTGCCGTATGGCATTAGGTCTACACTTGGAATAAAGGAAGCAACTTCCTTACGAAGGCTCGCTAGAAGCCTACCACCACATTTTGCTCTTGGTATGCTCATTTCATTTTAGAATATATGATTAATTGCAGAAATACTATCTACGTTTAATCTTATTAAAAAGAAAACTTACAAACACACGCATGATGTTTGTTATTGTTTTACCACTTACAAATTTCAGTAGGTCGATGTTTCTTCAGAATACACAAATCTCAAGAGGGCGTTACTAATAGTATAATACCTTAATTTTATTCCCTTTTTTTGGTAACTAGGTGAAGCTCTACAGTTATGATAGTATCTCAAGAATAAATGAAAGAGAATACTATAAAATTGATGATTGTAAATCCTCAGGAAGAAGCAGGCAGCATCAAGGTTTAGCTGCAGCCATGATTAAGCTATGGGAAAAAAGTTCAATTGTGAAAATTGCACTTAAACGTGGAGTCCAGCTGACAACTAGTGAGAGAATGGCTGAGGATCTCAAGGTGACTTAATATGTCAGTAACTCAAAGTTTGTTTAAGTTGTTATAAATTGTATAATCACACAACAAGCTGAATAACTAAACAATAAAGTAGAAATATTGCCAATCCAATGGTATTGAATTCCAAAGATCATGGCCTTGACCAGAAAATCTACAACTTTAAATTCTATGAATAATATCTTTGAGTGGTGAAATTGTTTATTCTTTTGCCCCATGATCAATAAATTTAATTATTATGATGAGCTATCGGAGCATTTAACTTGTTGCTACCATATCCACAGTTTAACCAGTATATTCCGACCTCTGAATAGAGTTTAAAAAATCTGGAGATTGAATTTCCAAATTAATTATTTGAGATATTCCTGCTGTCTTGTTTCTCATAAACAGCCCCAACCACCTCCTAAAAATCTAGTTTTTTAAAATTAATTTAAAAATAATGTAATTTGGGCCAAGTTTGTTTGTGGTGCAGAGATTAACTGGGGGCACACTTTTATCAAGAAACAAGGACTTTTTGGTCTATTACAGGGGCAAAGATTTTTTGTCACCTGATGTTGCCAAAGTACTTTTGGAAAAAGAGAAACTGGCAAAGGCCTTGCAGGATGAAGAGGAACAAGCACGGCTGAGGGTGTCATCAGTCTTAGTCGTATCAAATGAGGAAAAGATTGATAAATCTAAAACTGCTGGAACACTTAAAGAGACTTTAGATGCAGACAGTAGATGGGGAAGAAAACTCGATGATGATCACGAGGAGAAGGTGATGAGAGAAGCTAAGGCTTTGAGGCATGCCAACCTTGTGAGGAAGCTCGAGAAGAAGCTCTCTTTCGTAAGTTTTTTTTTTTCCTTCTCTTTTAATGAAACTCATTGCCTTATCCATGGTGGTGGTGTTTGTCAAATACTCAAATATAGCCATTGTTAGAGAATATATAGTGGATTTAATAGGGTTAATTGAAAAAAAAAAAATATATGCCCTGAAGGTTTAGTATGATTAAAATGGGTTTATTCACTTGTCCACAAAACTACTCCCCCTTCATTCTATTTGCCGTCTTATGTTTTTTCATACATATTAAGAAGTATGTCTTTACGTTTATAAATTTAAAATGCTTTAAATTTTAATTATTGATTCAAATTTTGATGAGAAAATCATATGACTCTCCAATCAAATGGTATTGAGAAAAGAAATATTAAATTGATTAACATTAATAACTCGTCATTAATTAGTCCTGCTTTTCTTAATGTGACAATAAGAATAGAACAAAAAAATCTTCAGAGATGTGACTGATAAAATGAAATGGAGGGAGTATAATGTTCTTTCCGTGCAAATGGATTTTGAAACATGTTATTTTTTTCCCCCTCCAAAGTATATGATCCATTGTATTTTATTCTCTGGCCCAACAAAAAAGTAACTTATGCCAACTCATGGTAGGTCCAAGTCAGCTCCCTAAGCAGTTGAGGGCAAGATTTAGAGTTCTGCATGTGAGAGAATTTTTTTCTTTGGTAGTTAAATTTGATATATTCAGAGTAGTTTAGCGGGTAAAAGGATTTTGCCATAATTACGGATTCTAGTTATTGCAGGAGATTACAAATTCTCCATTAATGTTCACCGTATTTTTACTAATTGCACCCTCAAGAGGGGATTTTCTTAGGTAACAAGTGTCAACTTCAAGGAATTGTTTATTAGACGAAATTCTCCCTATATATTAATTCAAAACGTGCTGAGCTTAAGTGGCAGGCTCGCATGTTTCGAGATCCTATGTAAGAAAATTATATGCTTTGTTATTAGGCTTGGGTTGACTTTAATTTACTTCCAATCCAAAAATAATTAGGTCCAAAATATCCATAAATATGTTGATTATTTATGGTCATGCTACATGTATTAATTGCATTTTAATATAATTTCTTATTATAACCATTGAATTGTAAATGTATTTTAAAAGTTAATAACTTTTATATTTTTTATTACTTTTACGTATATAATATATCAAATTAATCATCTCTTGAAGTTAACATCCATATTGTATGTATAAAAAAATAAATTATATTTATCTTCATAACAATAATAAAATTATTTAATATTAATTAGAAAAATAAAATTATTTATCAATTAATACATTTATATTTCAAGTAGTTATAAGATTTAAGTTATAAAAATTATTATAATATAACACATGTAAGTCGCAGAAGTAACAAGTGTCATTCTAAAATATATTATCGAAACATCCATATTGTATGTATAAAAAAATAAATTATATTTATCTTCATAACAATAATAAAATTATTTAATATTAATTAGAAAAATAAAATTATTTATCAATTAATACATTTATATTTCAAGTAGTTATAAGATATAAGTTATAAAAATTATTATAACATAACACATGTAAGTCGCACAAGTAACAAGTGTCATTCTAAAATATATAATACTATATATTTTTGTAAAAAAGTAAATATAATTTAAAATAATTTTTCTCATTAATTAAAAATTTAAGAATAATTTTTTTAACAAGCACGGGTAGTAGTTTATAACTTTATATTTTATTTAAGAAAATATCTGGAGATTTTTGTTTATAAGCTGAAGCACCAGGGTAATTTCTGCAACACCCCATCTTCGACATTGATAAATTATTTTTGCTTATATTTTCATCTTTTTGCGATAGGTATTAATTATTTTATATTATCTCAAAACGATTTGGAATTTCTCCTAACAGGCGGAGAGGAAGCTAGCCAAAGGGGAACGCACCTTGTTAAAGGTGGAGGAGTCTTTGAATCCAACTGATCGTGCAGAAGACAAGGAAAGCCTTACTGATGAAGAAAGATATATGCTTCGGAAGCTTGGATTAAGGATGAAGGCATTTTTACTTCTCGGTAAAACCATACGTTGTTCACAGAATACTTCCATTTTACCTTTGAAATTTTGTTTTACAAGAAAATCCTTTTAGGGAGGCGTGGGGTTTTTGGTGGCACGGTGGAGAACATGCACTTACACTGGAAATATAGAGAATTAGTGAAGATCATTGTTAAGGCCCCAAACATAGAGGAAGTTAAGGCTATTGCGCTATCTCTTGAAGCCGAGAGTGGAGGTGTTTTGGTTTCTGTAGATAAAGTATCCAAAGGATATGCAATAGTTGTTTTCCGGGGCAAGGATTATAGAAGGCCTCAAATGCTGAGGCCCAGTAACCTTTTGACTAAAAGAAAAGCATTAGCGCGTTCGATCGAGCTTCAGAGGCGCCAGGTACTTCAGTTGGCTGCTTCACATTTTGGCATAGTTATATTATAATCCAGTTACCTTTTAAATTATTGATGGCCCCTTGATGTTTATTATTATTCTATTTTGCAAATTATAATATTGATGGGTGTATTTGTAAAACAAGAAATATATCAAAGTTGGTTGATATAAGTAATGCCTCAAGGAGGTACTCCACAATTTCTAAACAATCAATGTGCTCTTTTTTTTCTTTTGTTTCCAGTTTGACATAACCTGGATGGCAGTTTGTAGTTTACCACTTTCAGTACTCGCAATTTGTTACTCTTGTTTTAACTACATTGAATTCCCGCAGGCCCTATTGAACCACATTTCAACCGTGCAAGAAAGAGCGAACCAACTAAGAAGTGAAATTGTATGCCTCTTGTACTCATTATCAATGACGAACTGTATTCATACTTATTTTAATTTCTTTATTCTCGTTCCTCTTTTCCACTCTCGGAGTGTTGGTAATGAAATCTTTATTTGCACAATTGTAGGAACAAATGGCGTCTGTTAAAGAACAAGGAGACCAAGAGCTTTATAACAAGCTGGAGTCGGCGTACATTACTGAAGATGAGGACAGCGAGGTTTGTGTTTTATCTAACACGGGGACCTATATAACTCTTAAAATTATGATAAACGTGTTTAATTTTCTTGTCTTATATTTATCTCCCCTTCATAACTGACACAAACAACGTTTCAAACTCCCCTTTGCAATTGTAAAAGACTACCGTTTGTGCCCCTTATTTGTTTGCATATAGCTGTGTTCTTTTGTTGTTGGTTCAAACCTCCTGGGTACTCTTGTTATTATCCCTTGATGATTTGTAAGATTTTCAGGAATTGCCGTAAAGTTAGGTAGCTGGATTTATTTCTTACTATGCACTTCGTTTTTTTTTTTTTTTTGCTCACCAGGAGGAAGGAGATGATTCTTACCTCGAGACATATGATAATGAGGATGACAGAGTTGACGAAAATAACGATTCGGTTAATAATTCCGATTTAGAAACAAACTTTCCTTATGATTTTCAGGAAGAATCCGAAACAGAATTCTCAGGGCCATAAGTGTAATCAGATTTTCCCGAGAGGGAGTATTTGTCCAGGACAACCTTGTAACTTTGTTGCCTACTGGTAGGTATTGTTTGGAGAGGTTGGACATTCATAGCTCCGTATAGTCGTATTTATATTGAACTAAATATGGCTAACTTAGCAAATGGAAATTGTGCAATACTTTTAGATAAAATAAAATAAAATCAAATAGAATAAAGTAAAAAATTGGTCGATGAACTGTTTCGACTTTCTCTAGCGCTTCAATTATGTTCAAGGACTGTTCTTCCCAGTTTCTTGAGCGAAAACTTAAAATTGGCTGTGGAAGAAGTGAGCATTTAACATTTATGCCGACCGGGGCATAGGAAATGGGTGTTTAACATGAAATCATAACTTGGTTCAGACTCGGTCTTAATGTTAAATTACTATCCAATTTTTGCTCATTTGCACATGATTTAACACTTGGTTACTATCCAATTTTTGCTCATTTGCACATGATTTAACACTTGGTTTTTTAACGTGGCACAAACTTTAGTTGTCACTTGTAAGTTGTGCAACTTAATGATTCCAAACAATAAATCACTTGTCCTTAAGGGCACATTCCTACAGATCTCCCACCAAAAGTACACTACTGAGGCCATAATTTTACAACTACACAGATTACCAGCAACCGGAATGTAGTTATTGCATCTTACACTTGATGGTATATACACAGATAACCGGCAAATGTAATGTAGTTATCGTTAAAACACATTTTACCCATTATAATCAGGCTCCCAAAATCCAAAATGAAAAAACATATATTCATCAATACTAGTGAATCTCTACTTACTTAACACCCGAAAATTAACACAAACACGACATCCCATGTTCATAATCAGCCAAGAGCCACTGCTCACAATCAGCAACACATTCCAAAAAGTTCAACTTTTCACATGAAGTCATATCATACCAAAAGATAATAAGAAAATCCACTAAGAGACAGGGCCGAGGTAGTCACCCTGCAGGCTGCCAACAGCCTGGAAGCCCTTCTCAGCCTCCACAAACCTCACCCCAATCACCAGAAAGCGCACAACAACTCCCTTATCGATCTTCGAGGACTTAGCATTGATAAAGTAAGGGTTCTCACCTGGTACATACTGATAGTCATCCATCTTCTGGTGAGAGAGGAAGACATTCTCAGCAGGCCCACACCTGATAAACACACCATGCTTCAGAATCTTGTGGACTTCACCATCCAACACCTCCCCAGCCAATAGCTTGAACGTCAGGCAGCTGAACTCCACCGGGAAAAGGACATCACCCGTCTGCTGCCGAACCTTGCCCTCCCCTATGCTATGGATTGTGTTCACCGCCAAGAAATACCCGAGCTCCCGGGAGGCCTTTCTCGCAGCAAACTCGGCCATCAGGCCCGTGATTATGGCCTTCTGGAGCATCAGGCCCTTGATGTCCAGCTTCTCGGCAGGGAGGACCACGTTCCACGATAGCTTTGATTTCAGATACATTTTACGTTCTTTCTTTTGTTTTTTCCTTTAGATAGATACCTGCCAGGAGATATATGGTTTTTCTTCATCTTTTTTCCTTCTATCTTTCCAAGGCAGGATATGCATGAGTAAGATGCACTAAGAATATCCAATCACTATGAAAATAAACAGTGACAGTGCAATGCCTTGGTCAATTAATCCAACACTAAAACATTCTTCCTGTCCTGCTCATATCTGCAAATTCGATGGTCCTTTTTTTTCTTTTTTCAAACAAAACATAATAACAACCAATCATATTATCATCATCCATTACTCTCTTCTTGAAGTCATTTACGCAGTACTTCTCAACCCGATACAGCACCCGACACCCATCGGTGTTCGAACGTAAAATGAAACATCAACAGTTGCCAACTCTCTGTTACAAGAACAAGCTTTCAAACAAATAAATAAATAAACAACATCAAAGCTAGAACAAAAGACAATTTTTTTTTTTAACACCTTCGACAAATCGGACACTAATTTATACCATTTTAAAGTTAGCTTACGGTTCCTAGCTCATCTATAGAGCTCCTCAGGAAGGAAATTTATAAAATGGTTAGCTCCAGGGCATCTTAAAAACTTAACACATACAAAACGGAGAAAGAAAACCAAAATATCCTCAAAATAATTGTACTCGTGATGATCCCTCATGAAGAAAAAAGAGCATTGAGACAGAGAATAAGAAATTTTTCTAGGGTTCTACGAATACAGACAACAGTCTCTAGGGTTCTACGAATAAAGACAAATCACACTCGTTATACCATAAAAATTCAGAAATAACAAGCAAAAAAATAGACTATGAAGAGTGGATGAGAAAGCTTTGATTTTGAATAAACCTGGAAAATGAAAATTGCAGAATTGAAAATTTCGTCTCTCTCTCTCTGCAATGGGACACCTCTTTTCTTCGTAGGTAGACAGTGTTGGCGCTGTGTGTGAGTGAGTGAGTGAGTATTTTGATATGACTTTTCCTTTTTCTCTTTACCCTTTTCACTAGTACGATACCCGTGTATTATACGGTACTTGTTAAAATATCATTTTTAAATTTTAAAATTAATGAGAAAATTATTTATAATTTTATTTAGTTTTTTTTAAATATATATTATTATATTTTAGAATGACACTTGCTACTTGTGCGACTTACATGCGTAATACTATAGTAATTTTTATAACTTATATCATATAACTTCTTCAAATATAAAAATATTAATTGATTAAATAATTTTATTTTTTAATTAATATTAGAAACAATTTTATTATTGTTATAAAAAGAAATATAATTTATCCTTTTCATACATACTATGAATGTTAAATCGAAACTCATCAAAAGATGATTAATTTGATATATTATATATGTAAAACTGATAAAAAATAAAGTTATTAACTTTTTAAAATACAATTACAATTCAATGGTTAAAATAAGAAATTATATCCAAATGTAATTAATACATGTAACATGATCATAAATAATCAACATATTTGTGGATAATCCGAACCTAATTATTTTTTTATTGGAAGTAAATTAAACGTCTACCCAAACCTAATAACGAAGTATGCAATTTTGCCAAATAGGATCTCGAAGCATGTGGGTCTGTCACTTAGACTCAGTACGTTCTGAATTAATATATAAGAGCACCCACAATGCATAGGGTCTCTTAAAAAAATAGTACATGTCATGTAGGAATTAGGCTTGGTCTATCAAAAAAAATGTCTGTCAATGCAATTAAATTTGGACATAGTCTAGCTTATGTGGCAATAAAAAAATAGACAAAGCTCACCCTTGGTCTATTTTGGACTCAAGCAAAAACCTGACTAGTCATCAATCATCCACAATTTTTCTTTTTTTTTTAAATAGTCTAGACCTAGTATTTTGTTTTTGCATTGGAATATTTTTGGGTTTTTTCACTTGGGTTTGTCCATGTCATTTAAGACCCAAATCCAATTATATGCCACATACACAAAAAGAGACTCAAATCATTGTGGGTGCTCTAAGGGAGATATTTCTTTTGTATTATTAATTTTTTTTTATCGTCTTCTATTTTTATTTCTCAAAAGTTAATTTGAAAAATTTAAATATGTAACTAACTAATAATACCTTATATATATTTAGTTAATCATTAAATAAAACTTCATAAATAAAACCTAATAAATTTTACCTACATAGCACTTTCCTAATATAATCATTCATTATAATTATTATTATTATTATTATTATTATTATTATTATTATTATTACTATAATTATTATTATTATTATTATTATTATTATTATTATTATTATTATTATTGTTAATACATTAATCCACCCTGTACCATTAGTGAAAAAAAAAATATTATTTTGAACTTTTTTTGGATTAATTAAGGCAAAAAAGTTACATTTTATATTATTGAGTAATAGTTGTATTTTTTATTGTATCATATAACTGTCATTATTATAATTAATAATTGCATTTCACACTAAATGATATATGAAAATTATATACAAACATAAAATTTGTATTGCGAACATTTTTTGTTCACGTTATTTGTTCTAAATTTAATATTATATATATTTTTTTATTTTCTTAAGCAATTGTTTTTTAAATAAATAAATTTGTTTTAATATCATAGTAAATTTCTTTAAAATCGCATAAACAATTGTTATAATAAATTTAATATTTTGAGCTAATTAATTGTTCTTCATCCCCAAGAATTACAAAAATATTACATTATTTGTTATACTATATGCAACCAATATCGAGATTCATATACAGTTAAATCGTTATGTACTATTTATTTTAATCAATGATCGAATTTAAAAACATAATACTTTTATTTAACTTATTATATTAATATTATATGCATAAATATAACTTATAACACTATATGTCCAAAATATAATACTATTATCTAACTTATATTTTTAATATTATATGCATACAAATAACTTATAATACTTTAATTACATTTGTGCAAATACACAAAGTCCAATACTAGTCAGTTGTAAAATAACACGATAACACGGTTAGACATCAAATACAAAGAAGTAAAGTAACACCATTAGACATTAACTATAAATGAGTACACCGTAATTTTTAGACAATAAATTGAAAGAGACATGATGCATTTTTTTTTTTTTTTTTTTTTTTAAATAGACATTAACTACAAATGAGTACACTGTAATTTTTAGACAATAAATTCAAAGAGACAATGCAATTTTTTTTTTTTTATTAAATAGACATGATATAAGTATATAATATTGTACATAGAATGTATATAACACTCACACTGAGTGAGACCGACCAAAAAAAAAAAATCAAGTAAACCTTACTCTATGTGAGTGTTATGTATCATTCTTATGTATACGTAGCATTTTCCTTTTTAAAAACACTGTTAGACATTAAGTACATTAAATACAAAAGGGTATAACACAGTTTCTAAAATACAGAAGATAACACGCACACACTATTATAATACAAGGGGATTAATGCATGTAATTATATTGTTAATATTGAGATTTAAAAAGTGATGCAAAACGCGATGAATTGAGTGGAAAAATCTTGTCCAAGCACCCTCTCAAGATTCACAACAATGCAATAAAATATATCCCCATAAAAGGTAACCAAAGCCAACAAAAGAGGTAACCAAAGCCAACAAAAGAGCAATCCAAAGAAGTCTTAACAAAATAAACATCCTCACTTAAAATTTGCCCAACACGTTTCACACACAAGTTGCCCCCTCAACTAACAACAGGAAATGAGATTAGATGCTTAAGATAGCAAGAAAAATAGCACGAAATTGAAATCAGAACAGATTTTTTTCCTCCTCATGCCTCCACATGGAGCTCCACCATTCTCACTTCAGAGGAATGAATCTTGAAGAGTGGGTGGCACCAATACCTGGTCTACCATGCCTGACCGGCTTATACGATATCGAGAACTCACCAAGATAGAGGCCAATCATTTCAGGCTTGATCTCGACTGGGTTGAAGGTCTTGCCGTTGTAAACACCAAGTACACTCCCAATCATCTCGGGGACAATGACCATGTTCCTAAGGTGGGTCCTCACTAGAGCAGGCTTCTCTCCGGCTGGAGCTTCACGTTTCTACACAACAGGCAGAAACTTACTCCATCAATGGAAAATAATGCAAACTCCCCATCTTTAACTATGAAATGGTCAAGTCAGCTTAACTATGTATAGTTTATGTAACATTTAACATAATTACATCGTGCATAGAGAGAAACTATGAGTAGCTCCAAATATCATGAATTAAATCACATTTTCATCAGCATTCAGCATTCCACATTCAGCAATTAGGGGATTAGTATTGGTCATCACCAAAAACATTTGACTAAATGTATCATCATCATCCATCATTTGAAGATTTCAAAACATTTGATTAAATGTATACATCATCCACCATTTGAAGATTTCAAAATAAGAAATCAACGCTTTCATTGACAAAATGATAAACATCTCCTAAAATTTAGTAGGGTTGACTCGAGCGAAGATAATGGTCGGGATAAGAAACTAATTTGAAGGTCAAGTGACAAACATAAGGATCACATTATAATTAACAAGAATCACAATTCATTAGGTTGACACAGTAATTTGACATAGAAAGTTTACCGCCTTGCGCAGCTTCTTGATCAGAGCCATTGGCTTCCTCGTCAGACCTCTCTGGAACCTGGCATTTCATCATGCAAGCAACATAATGCAAATTTTAAATCTCCATAATCGACAGACCATCAGACTAATCTCTTAACACGAAAACAACAAACAACGTTCCTTAGTTAGATAAATCAATGTATCACTCACTAATGCCAATCAATCAAATTTAAAAACCATACACACAAAAATTGTGCTTGACTTTAGCAATGCCCAAATCTAAACTACCCCAACTTAATAACAGTCTATTAAATTTACTGATTGGATAAGAGATAAAACCATTACTAGCTCGAAGAAGAATACAACTTACCTTCTTCTGGCACGGGCACTGAAGAGCTTGACGAGCTCGTCGGTGGACATATCAAGTAGGGCATCAAGATCGACGCCCCTGAAGCTGAACTTCTTGAAAGTCCTCTTCTTTGGCTGCCCCGTCGCCAACTCGTGCTCAACATCCGCCTGAAAATGCAAAGCAAACAACAAAGTGAGAAAAAGGTTGTGAAAACGTATAGTGCGTCACTGCAGAGTGAATCAGAGGAAGTAATCGGTCACCATTGTTGCTGCGTAGAGATCTCTGGGATGCGGAAAAGACGACGTCAATGTGGACTCCGCGGCTAGGGTTTCTGAGCTGATTGGAGAATAAAAATGGCGCGTTTGGGCTAAATATATTTGGAAAAACTTTAGGGTAACTGGGCTTTAGTGTGGCTCGCCGCTCGTGTTTAATGGCCCAGAAATGGTTGAAAAATGGCCACAATTTTGAGACTTGAAGTGTTTAAAAGAGAATCATTTATTTAATTAATTAAAAAAAATTAAGTGGACAAAAATAAATCAGAAAAAATTGGTCTGGAAAAAAATAAAATAGGCGGATTTCCAGAATCACGTGTTTAAGGAAAAACGGATTTTGAGAATCCGTTTTTTCTTAATTCCGAGCAAAAAATGGATTTTGAGAATCTGTCTTCCCTTAATGACGTGATTAACCCTAATTAATTCAACCAAGCACGTTTTGTGAATATCCGTGTTACGTAAAATAGATTTTCAAAATCCGTTTTAAATTATAACACGGATTCTTAAAATATATGTTTATTTATTTATTTTTTATTTTAATTTTTATGTAAAATGAATTCTGAATTGTAAAACGAATTCTCAAAATCCGTTTACAAAAATCATTAAATGTGGTAGAAGGGGTCCAGATCGGGACTCAAACCTGGGGGGCGAGTCCATTATCTCTGGGCACACCTCCTTACCATTAGACTGCTAGGCTATCACGTTTATTTTTGCGCAACATATAATTTATCCTTCAATATCAAGATTTTTTATAGTATATAGTATTTTTAATATATAGTATATACATATATATTATAATTTGCCATAGTATATACATGTATATTACAAACTATATAATACCATATAGTATATAATATAATATATAGTATATAGTATATAGTTTATAACATATAGTATATAGTTTATATAACATATAGTATATAGTATATGTTATAAACTATGTTATATACTATAAAATATAAACTATAAACTATTACATATAAATTAATTTGACTTTAATTGGACTAATTCGAGTTCCATTACACTATAATTGACTGAGATTGTACTAATTTGACTTCAATTAGACTAATTAAGTTATAACACGGATTCTTAAAATCTGTGTTTATTTATTTATTTATTTATTTATTTATTTATTTATTTTAAGTTAGGGCTCGACTCTTGAATGTCACGAACTCGTTTACCAGCGATCTCGTTTATTTTGGCTGAATTTTTAATGTTATCCTTCAATATGAAGGTTTTTTATAAATTTTGATTCAACATTTTCAACACGAAATAATATCACTTTAATATCAATTCATTCGTCAAATAATAATCTAGCATGCATGCATACACGAAACATAACAAAAATATCTCAAAACATACAAAAAGTCAAGAACAATTACCGATAAAAAAAAGTGAACCACAAAATATATACACAAAATCATCAAGAATAAAAATCTCAAACTCCAGTACAAAAAAAAAAAGAAAAAGAAAAAGAAAATGTCCACAAAATCACAGAATACAACACAAACTAACTAGGAGTATATGCATTCTTAGACCTGCGTATTCGGGACCCTCTCCGAGGCTGTGGTACCGAAGAAGACGATGTTGCGGTCGGTCCAGGCATGGCTGCTTCTTATTCTTCTTCTTCACCTAATTAATTAATTTTTTTTTGTAAAAAAATCAGTAATTCGACCGGAAAAATAAATAAAAACAAACAAAAAAAAATATATATATTTGTAGGTAAGTAAAAAAAATCTCACCTTATTCGTCTTCTTCATTCCCTCCACCCCCTCCACCAATGTGTGCCGCCGGTCTATGCCTCGCCCGCTGAGACTGTATCTGCTGGGGTTAGGCGTACTCCTCTTGAGACAGAATTTGCCCCGACGATGCCCCTTGTGTGACCGACTGACCCCCAACAGTCAGAGAAGCGTACAGAAGTTCATGGGACTGCTGGACCGCTTCCTGCATTCGGGGAGGTAGCGTACCAAACATGTCTTGAACGTTCGATAGCGTGTTATATGTCCCCTCCGTACCCGAATGTTGAAAATAAAATTCAAATAACTATTATGAACAACTATAATAATAATAATAATAATAATAATAATAATAACTTTAATAATAATAAAAATCACAAATTACCAGACACTTACCTGACACTTCAACCGGTCGGCACATGGCTGAAACCCGTCGTCCTGTGAGATCGCCGCATAGTTGTTAGGGTCACTGAATAGTCTCACAGTCCTACTGTGATACCAATCAATGTACCTGTGCCGGCTGTAGGAAGGAATCCACCGGTATATCTGGGAGGACATTCTGATCTCTTTCGTCAGTCCAGATCCTCCCAAGATCAGAATGGAAGGCCCGCCAATTGGTATATGCCCTGCCAGTCATGCCCTGGCCTTTGTGGTGGGTGTCCCAGTCGGCCAGACACGTAATGATCGACGTCTGGGGGATGGGCTGGTGACACCCAAACTGGCGGAGCACCCTATCAGGCTGGTGGGGTTCTCGGATGTTCCAGCAGAAGATCCACCCCTTGTACATCTAGAGATGTCGGTCTCGTGTATACTGGTCTGAGTGCCGACCATCGTGTATGTACATCTGAGAGGTACCCAATCAAACGGTAAAAAAAAAATAAACATTTATAAAATTATTAATGAAGTTAATAAAAAAATAGAATTAAAAAATTATTTTTTATTATTATGACATAAGAAACTTACATCACTCTCTCTTAGGCCAATCAACTGATCTCGGATGGTAGCCGTGCCCTTCCCCACGTGTCTCAAGTCCCTCAATCCCACCCACCTTAAAAATCACATAAAAAAACTATTTGTAGTTACAAAATTTGATAATTGGAATAACTTAAGTGTTAAATATAAATAAAGGTTATTATTATCTTGCACCCGAAGGACAACCAGCCTGAGAGCCGAAATGCGTTCTCTTCATGATTGGGCGAATACGAGGGATGCGTTCCGATGCCTAAACCTGCACATATGAACATATACATTTTTTAGCACATATTATTGTAATTTATAATAAATAAAATTAATTTGCAATTAACAATAAATAAATTTACCTGAATCAATTGCACGCAGCTCTTGATATATTTTTGTTCTCTATCGCAGGCGTCGCAGAGCGCTCTATATACCCCGGCCAGAAGCGTTCCACCCCAGCTGTACCCCAGAATGGCATCGATGTCAGTCAACAGGGACAACCAGTAAAGGTTGACTCCGTTGGCCCGATGGTCGGGGAAGAAGAAGGACCCAATACACCAGAGTATCAGGGCTCTTGCCCTCTTCTCGTGATGTATGGAGTCCATCCTCCAGATGTCGCTTGCACTCGTCTTCCAAACTCGAGAAATACAGGTACTGGCCTGAAATTTTCCAAGTCTTGGGGTCGTAGGCCGGGTCCTCGAGATATTTG